>PVKZ01003401.1:0-135275 GCA_004027375.1 Macroglossus sobrinus
AGCATGAGCTCCCACAGCGTCTGCACGTGGGTCAGCACGGGCTGGAAGCACCTGGTGCGGGTGGGAGGGGCCGGGGCTGGCTGGGGCCCATGGCTCCAGCCCCCACCTCCCAGGTGGGCCTAGGTCCCGCCCCCAGCAGGAAGGCGGCTTGAAGATGCCCAGAGCTGCCCACCCCCTGTGGGGCCGGCCAGGGCAATACTGTTCCAAAGCCCAGCTCCCTGCAGACTCACCCCGAGAGGGGCAGCCTCAGGCAGGCGTGTGTCCCCAACACGGCCCCCCTACCCCAACACTGCCTTCCACAACTGTCCTGCCCACCGTTCCCATCTCCTCTGGGTGCAGACACCAGGCACGGGGTATCTTGTTTGTACAATTCCTCTTCACAGAACCGGCCGGGGCTTAGCTCCCGGCGGGCAGTGCCCGGGGCGGGCCTGCCCTGCCCGGCCTGAGCCTGTGGGCTCGCTCAGGTCAGGGGCTATGCAGGCGGCGAGCAGAGGCCGTGGCGCTCACCTGAACAGGTCCAGCTCGTGGACACTGCTAAGGACCAGCGGGGCCGGCAGCAGGTTCTGAGGGGAGGGGTGGGTGGCGTCAGGCTGAGGGCAAGGCTGCCACCCTGCAAGCCCCAAGCAGCACCTCCTACCCCGGGAGGGCCCTGGGGACGGCAGCCCCCACCTGCCCACCTCACGTCCCCAGCCCCGTAGCACAGGAGATGGTGGGGGCCACCCAGCCCTGCATGGAGACACAGGCCCCTCCCTGGCTTGGCCTGGGCTCTGGCCACCCCACGCGGCCCCGGCGGGTGGGGTGGGGAGGCCCAGGCAGGGCTGCCGGCCCAGGAGGCCCACCTCATGGCCACACTGCTTCAGAGACGCAGATTCCGGCTTGTCCGCCCTGGACGGGATGTGGACCTGGGGGCGAAGGGAGCGGCTGCTATCTGGGAGTGGGCGCCTCACGCCCCTGGGGCCCTCCCGCCCCGGCCGCCCTCGCTCACCTGGAGGACGACGCCCACCACGGGCAGGTTCAGGGTCCGCCCTGGCACGGGGGCTGGCCACTGGTCAATCTCACTGCACACTGTGGACAGAGGTGGCCGGCATCAGCAGCCTGCGCCGAGCAAAGGCTGCTGGCCGAAGCCACTGGGTACAGTGGCCGGACGACGAGACCTGGCCTGGCCCGATGGCCGCTCACCTGCTTCCAGGCAGGGAGCCAGCTTGTCGAAGTACTCGGGGGCGATGAGGCTCAGCAGTGCCTGGAACAGCCGGACGAAGGGCAGGCGGGACACCAGCACCAGAGACTGCAGGGCCCACAGGGCCAGTGAGATGTCAGCTCAGCCACTCGGGAGCCCGCAGGGACGCCTGAGGCCTGGCTCGCCCGAGGCCGTGTGTCCCAGCAACTCTGCGGGACAGTTCTCCCCAGGAACGGCCTCGGACCCCGGGGTTATCAGGTGAGAAAACTCCGAGCCTGCCACACAGTGCGGGGAACCCCAGCGACATCCGGGACGGGCTGGGACCCGGAGGGAAATGCGTGTGGCCAAGATTTCTGGGATGATCTCCCAGGGCACAAGCAGTTCGAGACTGGAGCCGCTCTCATCCTGAAAGTGTGAGGAGGCGCCTCGGGCCAGCCGCGAGGAGCAGAAAGTGAAGCTGCGGGTGCTGTGCGGGTGATGAGGGCCGCGAGCCCCGCCCCTGCCCGCTGCCCGGTGCCAGCGGCTGCAGGGGCGGGCACTTCCGGAGGCCAGGCCCCCTAGCCCACCTGTCCTTCCCGATGGCCGCCCGCCCCCGCCCTCAGCAGCGCCACCCAGAGCAGCCCGGAGGCTCACCTTCTGGAAGTAGCCCCTCTTCACGGAGCTGTCCTTCACCTGCCTGAAGTACACGTAGCCGAGGTAGTGCGCGGCTTCCTTCTGGAAGGGGCTGTCAGCCAGGCCACGCCCTGCCCACAGGCCCCGCCCCACACCACGCCCTCTCAGGCCCCGCCCTGCCCACAGGCCCCGCCCCGCGCCTCAGACCACGCCCTCTCAGGCCCCGCCCTGCCCACAGGCCCCGCCCCACACTCTCAGGACACGCCCTCTCTCGGGCCACGCCCTGCCGCAGAGGCGATCCATGCCTCCCCGCCAGGCGGGGGTGCCTGGAGGTGGGAGGTGGGCCGCAACTCCAGGGGGTGCATCGGGGACACAGAGGTGAGCGCCCAGGACATGGGAGCACCTGAGGGCTCACCCAGGCATGCCGGCGGCAAGCACCGTGCCGGAAAGAGCTCCAGGGGCCTCCGAGGCGTCCCCAGGAGGGCCGGCCGGTCCCCATGGAGGCTGGTGCGCGGCCTGCAGGCGCCATGGGCCTTGCCACAGGTGGCGACGCCTCCAGCCGCGGCTGCACCAGCCCAGCCCTGGCCTGCGGGGAGAGGCAGGCCACGCTCACCTGCAGTGACACGGGGGCCCCGCTGTCATAGTGCCTGTCGTCGGCAGGCCAGGGGCTCCTCTGTCCGCCACACTGACGAATGCGGAAGCTGAACTGCGTGTCCCCGAGGCAGCCTGGGAAGGGGGCAGCCCCCGCCACACCACATCAGGGCTGGGCCCTGAGGGGGAGCCCCCCCCACGCCGAGCCTGGGTCTCCCAGCGGACGCCCTGGGTCCCAGCGGCTGCACCCAAGGGGTCCCGAGCCGTCCACACACACAGAAGCACCAGCACCGGTGCAAGCGCAGGTGGGCAGTCGGGAGACCCGGCGTGGGCGGGCTCAGCTGGCTGCACACCTGGGCTCTGGGAGTGGTCACTGTGGGGTGAAGACCAGACCCCGCGGGTCCCCCTGCCCAGAGACTCCTCTTGCCACACGAACCAGGGGTGACCTGGCCACCAGCGCTGCCTCATGGGGCTCGGGGCGTCTCCAGGGCGGGGGCGTGGGGCTGGCGCTCACAGACTACGGTGCCCCTGGCTGGGCCACGGGGACCCCTGGACGGCCTCACCCCCACCCCCACTCCCACTTTCTTTCTGTCATCGCCCGGCCCAAGCGAGGCGGGGGGGGGGGTCACCTACCTGAGTGGGAGTCAGGGAAGGACAGGTAGCAGATGCTGCTTTTCTGAAACACACGAAACCCAGTGAGGACCGGCTCGCTCCTGGGCGGTGTCTGCTCCCCGGAGGGCTGGAACCCACCTCCTTGTCCGTGAGCTGGAAGTCGCTGGGGTACACCAGCTGCAGGGGACACAGAGCACTCGGTGACGGCGGGGCGGGTGCGGTGCTGGGCGGCAGGCGTCCCTTCGGGCCCCCTGGAGCACACCTCCGTTGGCTCGGACCCTCCTGCCCCTGCCTGGGGGACCCTCCTTTCCTCCCCCGGGGCCCCCAATGCCCAGGCTTCTTGGCACCAGGCCACGCCGCCTTCCCTTGCCTGGGTGAGCTCTCTGAGGCCCTGTCTGCACCCTGGCCCTTGAGGCCACTTGCCCAGACTGTGGTTGGGCCTCCCTGCCTCTACTTGTCCTGACATTCGTCCCCACAGCTTCAGGAGGTGGTGGCCTCCTCTCGCCTGGAGTGGCCACAGGGCCCTGCCTGCTGGTCCCACCCCAGCCAGCCAGGGGTCTCAGGCTGTGCCCCGCTGCTGCTCTCCCAGGTGGGCTGGCCGGCCTCATCTCGTCTCCACCGAGAGGGCTCCTGGCTCGTCGCATCCATGCCTCTCCACGGCACCCTGGGCACCTTCATCCACACCCCTAGTCAGGGGTCTGGGAGCTTCTGGCTTGTGCCCTCCCTGGAGTGGGAGCCCCAAAAGAATGCCCTGCGCCCCGTGTCCAGTGAGTGTGACCAGCTAGACAAGCCACACCCCCCAGGAGTGGACGGTCAGTGACAGCAGGGACGCTAAGCGACAGGCTCTGGGTGACCTGGGCACCAGGTGGTGCTGGAGGAGCCAGCAGCCCAGATCCACGCCCAGGCGCGTGTCTGCGCTGGACTTCCTCGGGGGGACGCCAGAGGCAGGGAGCCCCCGCTCCCACCAGGCCCCGAGGCGTCTCCTGGGGAGCGGCTGTGCCCTGGCCCACGGCAGCCCTGGCTGCACAACGACCCCTGGCCTCGCGTCATTGCCGGCCTGCACGGGCGGTGGCTCCTGCGACCCGGTCGTCCCCGGGGAAGACACAGGGACAGGCGCAGCAAACTGCGGACACGGCGCCTCTAGGACAGCGCTTCCGAAGGCGAAGTCTGGGTGGCCGGAAGCTGCGTCCTTCGTCCTCATCTCCTCACCCGTGTGCACTGCAGCTGCCCGAGGCCACGACACTGACTGTCGCGAATGCCGACCGCAGAAGTTGATGTGAGAATCCAGCCGCTTTTCTGTCTGGCCCGGCGGTTTTTGAGCCGGCAGAGTGAGGGTCCCGAGGCAGAGCAGAGCGGGGGCTGCGGGGAGGGGCTCTCTGGGACCTTGGCACCCCGGCACGCTGTAGTGAGAGGTGGGATTCCTTAGCGGAGCTGGGGGACTCCGGCCTGTCCTGGCCACGCCCCGCCCGCAGGTTTTGGGGGCCCACGATATGTGGGACCCCCCACACACTGGTGTGCGATGGGGGTCCTGACCCGCTTCCTCTCTGTGTCGCAGGCACCGGGGTTGAGCCCTGGAGAGCTGGTCTTGTTTAACTCCGTGTCCCCAGCTCTGGTGCCGCAGGGCCCAGCTGGTGGCATCTGTTCAATACTTGATTTACTGAGTGAATAATGACAGCACCTTGCCTTTGCATTTGCTGGCTTTCTGTGGCGAGGGGTCACCTGAAATAGCCTCCACTCCCTGTCCAGCTGCGGCCTTCCCATCCGCCGGGATTGGCCAAGCCCCATTCCTTCCATTCATGGAGCTCCCAGAAGTGGCCCTCGGTCTTCTGCCCGTGTCCCAGCAGCAGCAGCAGCGCCCGGGCCTTTCAGCGCTCAGCCCGGCCGCGGTGTGACTGTGGGTCCCGCTGGGGTGACATGCTGATCTTCCCCACGATTTCCAGGGGAGGGAGGAAAGACAAGAGGCGAACCGGATGAGGGCCCCGTGGCCGTGCTGCCGGATGGACCCGCAGCCCGGTTTCTGCATAACTTGATGACCCTGGGTCTCCGACCCAATGCCCAAGCCGTGCGTCCACGGCAACGACTCAGAAGCCTGAAGCACACACGGAGCCTTCAACACTACTCGTGTAGAATTAGCTTTCTGAACGGTTACGCTCCAGAAAATTACACACGAGGGTACCTTAAGGAAACGAGAATCTTTTACCTTCTCTTGTGAGTTTATGGGCCACAGGCAGAACGTGGGCTCTGTGATATTGGGCACCTCACCTCACCTCCCTGTGCGCGGGCCCCTCCATCAAGTGGGGCGGTCACGGTAATGCACACCTGGCGGGTTGAGTATGGCGGAATGGGATTGCCACAGAACCGAGCACAGTGCCGGGGTCCAGGAGTCTTCACTAAGGGTCAGCCCTTCCTGTCTTGGGCTTCCCGTGGCCTCTGAGAGCTCAGCGAGGCCTCAAAACGTCCCTCATCCAGACCCTGCAGTGGCTCCTACGGTGACTGTGCAGCCTCATCTTGGCCAATGGCAGTCACAGGGTACACCGGCTCCCTGGCTCTCACAAGGTCCCTCTGACACTATGGTTAAGGACCCTCCAGCCTCTCCCGCACCGGTCAGCTCCCTGGTCTGTGTCACCGCCTTCAGGGCACAGAGGCCACCCTGATGGGTCTGCAGAAACATCCCTCCAGAGTCATCTACACCCAAGGAAGAGAAGCTACCCGTGTGGGTGGGGGCAGGGAGGAGCCCTGCAGGGGACACCCCAGGCCCGGGGAGCTAGGTGCGGCTGGCGCAGAGCTCTGGATCTGATTAAGAGCATAACGAGGTGTTGAGAGATTTCAAGCAGCAGGGCCACAAAGTTTGGCTTCAGGAGACAGGTGTGTCACAGCAGCAGAGCGTATGGGTCTGAGGTCCTTGTTGCCAGTGGAACTTCAGCTTTGTCCCACGATGGGATGGAGAGTTGATGGAGAGGAGGAGTCAAGGGTGACCCCTAGGATTCTGGCTGGAGCAATCAGGGGAGAAGGTGGCACAGCTAGTGTGGGAAAAGTGGGGAGACGAGATGCGTTTTTACGGAGGAAGAGCCGAGAGCATCTCTTTGGTTGTGCAAGGTGCAGGGCTCCCATCTCCTCCATCCTCACAGGAGTCTGCCTTTTCTTTCCTTTGCTGCAGAGAGCACCTTTCAGGAGGTGACAGGCGTAGGGTTTCATAGAAGGGACGGGCCACCTGGGATGTCTGCCCGAACGTACCTCATGTGCAGCGAGCTCGCGACCGCCCCCCAGCGCCCCCCACCAGACCACTCCTCATTCCGGCCACCGCGCCCCCACCCGGCTCACCTCCAGCGCCTGGCCCAGCTCCAGGTCGAAGGTGACCACGCATACGCACTCCAGCCAGGCCGAGAAGCGCGCCCAGGGCACCGCTGGAGCCCGTGCCCCGGCGGACTGCGCGCCGAGGCGGCCGCGAGCCCGGCGAGTCTCGGCGCGGGACATGGCATCCATGGCGGCGGCGGCAGCGGCCCGCAGTGCGTTGCCGGGGGAACGGCCCGGAGGCGTTGCCGAGGGAACGGCCCGGAGGCTGTGGGCGGGGAGCACGTCGGGACAGCGCTGTGGAGCAGTCAAGCGACAATCGCGGGCCAGAGCGGCCCTTCCGTGGCCTCCCTGTCCCCTGGCGGCCGGAGGAGCGCAGTGCAGTTCAGAGGCGCCGAGCTCAACAGTGAGAAGGACCCACGCAGGCCAGAGCGGCCCAGAGCCCGGAGGCGGGACTTCCGGCGGGGCCTTGTGGAGCCGGAAGTTGGGTCAGGCGGCGGTCGGGGCTGGGGGGCGCAGCGCAGACAAACTGGAGGCCGTGTCAGGCCGCGGCGAGCAGGCGCCGGGTGAGGACCGGGGGCTGGCGGAGCCCTGCCGGGCCCGCTGTCCTAACAGAATGTCACCGTTACGGAGCTCCCGTCCCACCAGTCATCAGACACTACTCCCAGCGATTCCGCGTCTCCTGCCTCGGGGGGCCTCTGCTGTGCGGCCTGTCGAGGTTCCACGGCCTGGGTTCGTGTCTGCCCAGCGGGCGTCGTTGTCAGCCACGGCCTGGTCGTCAGTGCGGGCGGATGCGCCCACGCCCGTCCCTCCGCCTCTGGGGTCCGCGCTGTCGTCACTATTTCTGTGCGCCATGGCGCCGCCTTGCCGGCGCGCGGTCCCCGGCGTGCCTCTAGGAACCGGGCATAACGCGTGCAGCAAATACAGTGCGAGCCACCTCGGCCATTCCCAACGCGGTGGAGAAGCGTGACCCACCCGCCCCGCCCCCCGCCCCCGGTGTCACAACCGGGCTCAGGAAGGCGAGTTTGGAGCCGAGACAGTAATCTAACAGACGCGACATATGCTTTGGTTTTGTGGTTTTGTTTTTAATGAAAGCTCCCCACTCCAAGGTTCGTCAGGCTAGGCTGGGCTGGAGTGACAACCTCCGGCGTCATCGGCCCTTTCACTTGTGCGCGGGCTGGTCGGAGAGTCCGGTGGCCCTGCCTCACTGCTGTGCCTCACATGGCCGCCGAGGTCGCTGGCAGTGGGAAAGAGATCAGTGAGGCTGCTAGCCGTTAATTGTCCTGGCCTCCGAGTGGCGTATATGTCACTTCTGCTTACAGCCAGCCCGTGGGCCAAAACTAGTCATCTGGTCCCAATCTAGTCTGGGACATAAAAATATACCAGGAGCCACTAAACTGTGATCCTTGCCGTTGAATTTAAGATACCATTATTTTATAAATCACCGAGGTAGAGAAACTGCCACCAATTACACAGTGATGATCAATGAAATGTTTTTTAAGATTCTATTACGAAATGTCCAAACAAAAAATGAATGAGCTGTACCATAACTGCTTTACCTACTACCTAGAGAATACATCAATAATACTTTGTTGTATGTCTTATGCCTTATCTCTGTATCTCTCCTTTCCTCTAGCCATCCCTCAGTCCGTCTTCTTTTTAGATCAATTTCAAAGACAGTTGCAGACATCAGTGTCCTCACCTCTAAATACTTAAGTGTGTGTATCAATAATTTGTTTTTAGTTTTTTTTTGGGGGGTATGGGGTAAAACATATAGTGGAAAGCATGACTCTTTAAATGGACACGCCTGTCCTATAGCAAGTTATGGGACAGAACCATCACCCCAGAAAGTTCTTTCATGCCTCTGTTGTCACTTTCCATATCCACATCCCAATATTCTGATTCTTTGCACCATGGATTACCCTGTTCTTCATAAAAATTGAATCATACAATATGTAGTCTACTGTGTCTGGCATCTTTTCACTCACATGAAGTTTTTGAGATCCTTTTTGTGGTGTATTTCGTGAATTCTTCTTTTCTTCCTGCTGTGTGCTCTGCTACACTGTGAATAGATGGCCACTTGTTCGGTCATTCTCCTGTTGATGGACATCTGGGCTCTTTTCAGCATTTAGTTATGACCAAAAAAGCTGCTAAGAAGCTTCCTGTACAAGACTCAGGAGGCTGAGTCATAGCAATAGTCATAAAGATACATATTTAGCTTCTCAAAGGAGCCACCAGACTTTTCTTGAAAGCAAGGCTACCTTTGGCAACATTTGGTGTTGCCAATCTTCTTTTAATTTTAGCCAGTCCAGTGGGTAGCTAGTGATATCTAATTGTGGTTTTCATCTGAATTTCCCTGGTAATAACGTAGAGTATTTTTTCACGAGATTATTGCATGCCGTCAGCTGTAAGATGTATCCTGATTTCAGGTGTTAAGTTGTGGGAAAGGTGTGCATCCAAATATCAGTGACCTGTAGTAACCCCGCAACACTCCTTTGTGCCTCCTTACGGTCAGTCCCTGCTCATGCCCACAGCCCAGGCACCTACTGGCCTGCATTCTGTCTCTGTCATTTCATGTTTTCTCAGAATGTCTATATAAATGGGACGCACATTTGGTAGGCTGAATAATCACACCCTAATCCCCAAACTTGTGTAGATATCACCTTAGGTGTGGTAAAAGAGACTTCGCACATATGATTAAATTAAAGATCTTGAGATAGATTATCCCAGTGGGCCTACTGTCAGGGTCCTTTCAAGAGCGAGAGGCAGGAGGATGAGCCAGAGAAGGCGATCCGGATGACAGAATCAGAGAGAAATTGGAAGATGCCAGGCTGCTGGCTTTAAAGATGGAGGAAGGGATCATGAGCCAAGGAAGGCGGGCACCTCCAGAAGCTGGAACCGGCAAGGAAACAGATTGTCCCCTGGGGCCTCCTCACACTTTGATTTCAGTCACAGAAGACTCATTACGGATTTCCCCGACTGCTAGGACTGTGAGATCATAAATTTGTGTTGTTTCAAGCTGCCGAATTTGTGGCAATTTGTTACATCAACACTAGGAAACTAATATAATATGTAATCTTTTCGATTTGGTTTCTTGCACCCAGCATAATAATGTCGGAGGTGTATCCATGTGGTTGCCTGTATCAGTAGTTTGTTTCTTTTTTATTATGACTAGTCTTCCATTGTCTGGTATATGACAGTTTCTTGTTTCTTTATCCATTCACAACAGACACACATTTGGATTGTTTCCAGTTTTTGCCTCTTATAAAAAATGCTGCTACACACATCTGCCTAGGAGTCTTCATGTGGATACGTGTTTTGATTTATCTTGGGAAAATACCTAAGAGTGAAAGTGTTTGGCTGTATGGTAAGCTTATGTTTAACTTTTTAAGGAACTGTCCAACGATTTTGCATTTTCACCGGCAGTGATGGAGATTCTATATTCTTCACAGCATCACCCGCACTGGCTGTTGTCTGACTTTCTATTTGTGGCCATCCAAGGGTTTGTGGTTGTTTGTATCTTATGTCGGTAAATTTAGCATTTCCTCAATGACTAATTGTGTTGAGCATCGTCCACGTGCTCATATGTGGTTTGTATTATCTTCTTTGGTGAAACACTCATTTAAATCTTTGCCCATTTTTCAATTGGGTTGTTCATCTTATCACAAGAGTTGTAAGAGTTTTTACAAATATGCTTTTTAGGATCAAGTCCTTTATCATTTACATGATTTGAAATTATTTTTCCAGCTGTGGTTTGCCTTTTTATTTTTCCTAACAGCATCTTTGGAAGAGTAAAAGTTTTTAATTTGGATGAAGTCTAATTTATCAATTTTTTTTCCTCTCATGTGTTGTTTGATGTCATATCTAAGAAATCTTTTCCTAACCCAAATAATTTCTCCTATGTTTCTTCTAGAAGTGTCTTAGCTCTCACATTTTGAATTAATCTTCTGTAGGGTGTGAAGTTAAGGGTTTAAATTATCTTTTTTTTTTTGCATATACTTAACTAATTTTTCCAATATCATTACTTAAAAAGAACTCGAGTCCCTATTTATTTTTGGCAATTAATCATACTGTGTTTAGCTTTAATTAGGTACAAAGATGTTCCCAATTATGTCACCTAGAGATCACTTCACCCACCGCCCTGCTTGGCTGCCAGTCTCTTGTCTCTCTTGTCAGCAGTGGTGAGGCGGATACCCCGGCCCTGGGGAAGAGAAACTCATTTTTTCTTTTTTTTTTTTGCTTTTGCCAATAACAAAAACATTGGAGAACCGCGGTGACAAAGCTGTTGTCATTGGCAGTCCAGACCTCGCCATCGAGCTCGATAATCCGCTACGTGTGGGTCTTTTTTACTTCATCACCTGTTAGCGCATACTTCAGTCTGTTCGTTGGGAATACAATGAGAGGCAGACATGTTCTCAGCTCGTGGGGACCGACGGGTGGACGCGGAGCAAACGCACCTGTTGGTTTATCCAGCATCCGACGCTTTGGCGCTTCAGATGCTGTGTGAGACCACGAGCCGTGGCCACGCTGGACACAGAGCGAGATTGATTCCCTGTGGCACTGACTCAGCACCTTTCTAAAAAAATCCGTTGATCGTGTTTGTGAGAGTTTATTCCCTCCAATCTGTCCCATCGACCTGTATTCCTGTCCTTAACGCCAACTCCATGCGGTCTGATTACTCCGCCTCTATCGTATGTTTCAAAGTCAAGTAGTGTGAGTCCGCTGACTCTGTACTTTTTAAAAATTGTTTTGGCTGTTTTGACTCTTTGCATTTCTATATAAATGTTAGTATTAGCTTGTCGATGTCTACCAAAACGAAACAAGACCACCTGCTGAAATATTCCCAGGTATGGCGTTGCATCTCCAAGATCAATTTGGGGAGAAACTGCCATCTTGACAATAAATACTGAGTCTTCTGATTCATGGACGTGGCATGCCTCTCCATGTATCTAGGCCTTCTCTAATTTTTCTCAGCAACTATTTTTGTCGTCTTCATTGCATGGGATTGCAAGCCTGCCCCCGGGGTTTGATGATTTGTTAGGAGGGCTCCTAGGGGGAGGCATGTAGTCATTCTCCCAGCCACAGTTCGTGACAGTAAAAGGTTACAAAGTAAAGTCAACACAGGAGGAAGGCTCATGGGGCAAAGTCTGGGGCAACCAGGCACCAGCTCTCATAGGGCCTGCTCAGGATCACCTCGGAGGCGCTTAATTGTCCCAGAAAGTTGTGACGGGGTGTGAAATGTTGCTGGCCAGGGAGGTTCCCTGCAGACTCAGCACCCATTTTTTTATGGGGAGCTTGTGTTTCTTTCCTAAGGCTGCTGTAACACATTGATACAAACCAGGCTGCTTGAAACAACGGGCATTCATTCTCTTGCTGTCTTGGGGGGCCAGGAGTCAGCAGGGCAGTTCCTTCTGAGGTTCTGAGGGACAGTCCTTCCCAGGCCTCTCCTCTGCCTTGCAGTTGGTGCTGCTGTCCTTGGCTTCCGTCTACGTCAGCTTCTCCTCCGTGTGCTCCCCGCTTTCTCACGATACTTGTCATTGGATTGAGAACCCCCTCCAATCCAGGATGTTCTCTCTCAAGATTCTTAAATTCATTGCGCTTGCAAAAACCCCTTTTTCCAAAGAAGGCCACATTCACAGGTTTCGGGTGGATGTGTGTTTTGAGAGGGGCCACCCACTACCAGCTGGTCAGATCGGCTGTCTCTGCCTGGTGCCTGCCAAAATCTCAGACAGCCCGGGAGAAAGCAGATGTTGAGCATAAATCAGATCGTTCGTACGAACTGCGTAGGCTCACGAGCCAAGCCACTCTGGGCACTTCCGGGAATGGTGGCACGCCCTGAAGTCAGGTTTCCAGGTGACAGCCAAGGACTAACTTTGTAGGCAGGGTTTTCTTTTTTTTAAAGGATAAACCATCAGTTTGCTGTATCGACTCTTCTGTACACACTTATTTGTTATAGGATTCCTAAGCATTTTATTTCTTTTTTTTTAATGCAATTGTAAATGGCATTTTTTTCTCAATTCCATTTTTAGATTGTTTGTTGCCGGCATACAGAAATATAACTGTTGTTTGTGTATTGATATGCTATTCTGTAACCTTAACCAGTTTTATGTCTAGTAGATATTTTTTTGGGGGGTGAATTCCTTAGGATCTCCCAAACACGTGATCACGTCGTCTGTGCAGTAGACAGTTTTGCTTCTCCCTTTCCAATCTGCGTGCCTTTGATGTTTTTCCTGCCTTGTTGTGCAGCTAGAGGCTTTAGTACGATGGAGAATCATTTCGAATATTCCTTCCGTTCCTGCCTGTCTGCTCCTCCTGGTGTTCCCACTACGTGCACGTCCCACCTTTTGTATGTCCCACAGTCTCGGGTACTCTCTCTGTTTGTCGTGATGTTTGTTCTCTTCGCTTTTCAGTCGCGATGACGCTATGGACACACCCTCTGGCTCAGAGGTCCTTCCCGAGCCGTGTTCCGTCCACCGATGAGCCCGCGAAAGGCACTCTGCGTGTCCGCTGCGGGATTTCTGTGTCTGGCGTCTGTTTCTGGTTCTCTCTGAGGGTCCCCACCTGCCACTCGCACGTGCGTGTGTTCCCACATGCGGCCCGCGCCACCCTGCGGCCCTCGCTCATCAGATTCCCGAGTGGCAGCTCCAGCATCCCTGCCACGTCTGCTTCTGATGCCGGCTCTGTCTCTTCAGACTGTGCGGTGCCCCTTGTCACCTTTCCTGAGAGCCCGGACGGGGAGTGCCAGGTGGAAGGAGCCGCTGCAGGGACTGACCCCGGTGACGTGGTGCCCGGCGCAGGGCGGGGGGCTCCGTGGTCCCACCACCCGGCTGTCTTCAGCGTGTCCGTGCCCTGCTCCGTGACTCCACGTGGCTTCTCCGTTCTCTTGTCCCCCTTTGCCGGGACAGGCGGCTGGAGGGGCTGGAGCTGGGGGTCCCCCTTCCCGGGCGGGGCCGGGCTCTGGCCGACGCTCCCTCTTGAGAGCAGGCTGGTTAAGGACACAGGGCTCTGGGCACTCCAAACGGCTCCCCACCCCCCAGAGGGGCTCCCCTCTGACGCTCCCTGCGGGAACCTGGGCGTGCTCCTGGAGGTGAGTGTCACGGTACTGTGGGCCCCCTCATGACTGCCCCCTGGAGTTTTTAACTACAGGTTCCCCGGGGGTTTCTGTCCCCAAGTCTTCACTCCGGGAGCTGTGATGACCTGTGCTCACCTGCCCGTGTCTCCAGTCTTGTGAGCGATGGTCTGCTCACAAGCACAGCCCCTTCTCCTACAGATCCGAGAAGAGTTGCTGACCTTGCCGCCTCTTAGTTGTTAGGGTAGAGTGGCAACTTGTGGGCTCCTTGCAAGCGGGATCCTACACTGGAATTCAAGTGGGAAAAGCAGACATCCTTGCCTCGGTTCCGATTTTAGTGGGAAAGCATTAGATCTTTCTCTTATTAAATTTAATTTTAGCCATAGATTTTTCCTAGCTATGTTGTATAAAATTGGGGAAATTTCCATCGGTTCCTAGTTTGTTGAGAGTATTTATCAGGAATAGGTATTGTTGAATGTCATTCTTCATTTATTCCTGTTGATTCGAGGGACCTTCTGAGTTATTTTCTTTCAGTTTGAACAACTCCCTTTAACATTTCTGGTGAGTTGCATCTGCCAGCAATGGTGTTTCTGTTCGGTTTATCTGGGGATGTCTTTATCTCACCCTCATTATTTTTCAACTTCATTTTTGAAGGATAGTATTGCTGGGTATAGAATTTTTTTCGTTGGCAGATTTTATTTTTTTTCTCTCCTGAACTTTCAAGATGTCATTTTACTGTCTTCCGGCCTCCACCATCTTTGATGAGAAACCAGCCACTGAATGTATCATTGTTCTCCTTTGCATGGTGGCTCGTTTTTTCTCTCTGTCTCGGACATGCAGGAATTTGGTTATGGGGCACCCAGCTGTGACTCTCCCTGTGTGCCCTCTTGGGTTGATGGAGCACGTTCTTCTGATGTCCTGGCCTGTGCCCTGCCACACTGTGGGGGCTCTTGAAGGGAATAGGGCCGTTCCTTCTGCTCCGATGGCACTCCAGAGGCAGCATGCATTTTATATTTGTTGAATAATTTTGCACTTGGCATTCTTAGTGATAGAATTCATTTTATTTGGTCCTTCTGTGTCGGAAATAGTGAATTCAGCTTGGCTTTGTTTTAGGCATTTTGTGTGCCCTACAAGGCAGTTTGGAAGGGACATCTTTTAAGGACCCCAGCTTTTGTGCCCGATTACAGAAACAGGGGTTGTAGTCGCTCTGCATGTTATAATGTGCTTATTCGCATACACAAACCATTTTCTCCTCTCTCCTTTCCATTTGTTAAAATACGGACGTTGTCAGAAGTTAACTTTACTATTTAGTTTTGAGATAAGAGCATAAGAGAATAGTCGGTGACACAGTGGCAGAATTTGAGGAGTAATTAATGGAGCCCACAACAGACACGATGACTTTTGGGCCTGTGCATGTGCTCATTTTGTGGAAGGAGTGACAACGCCTTCCCTTGCAGTAAGGATGGATGTATATCTCGTTGGGTGGAAACATAGGTTGTTTTGTTGCTGTGTGGAAGTTCAAGTATGTCTGGAAAGGTGCATCCCCACGCTGACTTGGTCCAGAGAATTGGACTCTGCCATTTTCCACCTAGGGCCTCAGCTCCAAATCCACTTCTCTTTGCCTGCTCTGCGATAAGGGATGTGTAGATGGCCCGATGTTAAACTTTGTCAGGAAGGGACCTTCTGGCCTCGAGACCCGGTTCTGCAGCTCAATCCACAGCACCGCAGCCTCTGCGGCCAGGGGCCTCTGCTTGCAGGGTGCTTCTCGTCTCAGTTTGTAAGCCGATGTTTTTTTAACCGCGCCTCTTGGAAGTTGACCCTACAGAACCTGCCAGAGATCTGCTCCGCGAGGTGCTGGGGACAGGTGTTCAGAGGGAGGCATTCTGCTATCCAGCCGGCGAGGGGCTGCCGGGGAAGCGGCGAGCCGCAGGCGCAGGACGCGGGCGAGTCCCGCAGCCTGAAGCTGGTGCCTCCGGCGCGCAGAGCGGGCCCAGGACAACGCTCGCGCGCCCTCTCGTGACAAGGCTCGGCACCGGCAAGCCCGGGTCCTTCTTCGCAGAGGGGACCCCAGCGCTTCGCAGGACGTTGGTAACTGGCGCTGAGTGGTGGATGTTCCTTCACTGCTCAATTTCATTTTCCAACGATTTCCCACAGTTCGCACTGACAACTGAAATAATTGTCATTATAGAGATTAGTTTAATGGAAGCACACAATGCCGACCCATGTAAATGGGCACCTATTCTGAAGTGTAAAATACATCACACCCATGGGCATCCGAAGAAAACAGTAGGTGTGCCGGCCGCGGCTCAGGCCCTCGCAGTCCAGCTAGGAAACGGGACGCCGAGGGGACAGCATGTCGGCGGCTGACCACGCTTCCCTCTTGTCCTGGCCATGTCCGCGCCACCTGCCCAAGGAGTTCAGAGGACACGCAGCTGCCGGGTGGGGGACGCCTTCAGCCAGAGCGGAAGGTCCCCGGAGAGCAGGGAGAGCCCTGGCCCAGGTGTGTGACCCGCCCCAGTCCTCGCAGGCCGCTGGAGAGGTTGTCCTGTCGCTGACGTTGCAGTAGGACACTTATTACCGCGAATGCATTAATCCATAAGAAGTTCATTATGCTTGCGGAGAAACTCAGCGATACCTCGGAGGGGGAAGAAAGTGAAATCAGAGAGCCGCCTCCAGCCGCCCCGAGGATCCGCGGGGCACAGCAGCCGGCCCCGCGGCCCCGCCCCCGGCGCGCCCACGTGAGCGGGCGCAGCCCCGCCCACCCGCTCGGCCCCCCGCACCCCGGCGTGCGCGCGCCCCTCGCAGAGGCCCCGCCCCGGCGTGCGCGCGCGCGCCCGCCGCAGCCGCCATTTTGGAGCGACTGGAACGCCGCCCGCGGCCCGAGCCGGTCCCGAGCCGCCGGCCGGCCCGAGCCGAGTCCGTGGGCGCCGTGTCCGCAGGCGCCGCGCCCGGCCGGGCCCATGTGCGTTCGGTCCGCAGCAGGCCGCCCGGGCTTCGCCTCCGCCAGCGCCCTGGCCGCCACCCGGGCCTCCCAGGAGCCGCCGCGACGCCCGGCCCGCGGGGCAGGTGAGTGCGGCCGCCCGTGGGCGCCTCAGGGCCGCGCCGCTCGGTGTCCCGGGAGCGGCCGCCCGTCGGGGGCCTCCCTTCGGTGACATCCGGGGTGCTCACGCCGTTACATTTCTCCTGTCAGTGTCCGCTCCGTCAGCACCCCCAAGGCAGTGTCCACCGTGCCAGTGTCCCCGTGCCACCCACCCCCACTGCGGCCCCCCGCCCGCTCCCAGCCCCCCCTCATTATCTCCCAAGGCAGCGTCCACGCCCCAGGTGCCCTCCCGGCCAGTGTCCCCCATGTTACTGACCCCCAGGTGCCCTCCTGGCCTATCAGTGTCACGTGCCCCTCCTCCCTGCCAGTGCCCTCCCCGTTCGCGTCCTTCTCCGTCGGTGCTGCCAGTGTCCCCCGTGTCTTTGCCCCCCGATGCAGGGTCCACCCAGTCAGTACCCGCCTTGCCCGTCAAGGTCCCCTCTGTCCGTGTTCCCATCCCCTCCTCACTGCTCCCGTCATCACCCCTTGGGGTTTGGGGACCCTTCCCCCCAGCGCCCACCTGTCAGCGCCCCCCCTGCGAGCGCCCCACTCGGCGCTCTCCTGCCTGTCTGTGGAGGCCACTCCTGTCCTCACCTCAGTGCCCCCTGTCGTCACTCCTTTTGTCTCCTTAGTGACCCCTCTTTCCACCACCATTACAGCTCCAAGTGTCTCCAGTCACCCACCCCCATTCTGTCACCTCCCCTGGCCGACCTCCTTACCCCTCCCTGCCCCAGTTCTTCTCCTGTACCCATCCTCTCTTCCTTCGCACCTGTCCCCTTCCCTCCTGCACCGTACTGGTCCCCCTTACTGTACCCCCCTGCCCGTCACTGTGATGTCCTCTGCACACCCCACCTGCCACTCTGTGTCTCCGTAGCCTGCCTCGTCCACCCGCTTGTTCCTCCCAGTTTGCTCCTGATGCCCCTGCCTTGTCCCCACCAGCTCACCCAGTCTGCCACTGCTGCTTAGAGTCTTGCCTCTCACTGCACCCCTCCCCCATTTTGTCACTGTACCCACCCGTCTTGTCTCTGTGGCCTTTTCCAGCCTGTTACTCGTTCACCACACCTGCCACCTCCCCCCACAGCTTCTCCTGCCATGCCCTTGGCCTCTCAGTTCCTGGGCCATCGCGGACACTGCCAGCTGTTCACCTCTTCTCCATGTCTCTTCCTTTCTGGTTTCTCTTCCCTTTTGGCTTCTGTAACTCATGTCAGCTGAGTTCTGGAAGGCGAGAAGCAGCCAGCTGTGAGAAGGGTGGGAGACAGAGCCTTCCAGGCTGAGGGCACAGCACATGCAAAGGCCCTGTGGTGGATCCCGGGGAACCTAGATACGACTGATGTGTGACCAGGGGGAGGGGGAGAGAGACAGGAGCCCGGGTTAGGGCACTGGCTTCCTTTCCGGTCATGCTGTTCCTTGCAGGCGGTGAGTCGGGAGGGGACCTGGGCTGGGGATCGAGTTGGGGGTGCGAGACGAGGTGCTGGGAGTGGGTGTAGTTGATGTATAGACCTTGGTGGTCGATTCGGGGAGATTTTGGAGGTAGAGCTGTTGAGGCTCGCTGATGGATTAGACCAGCGGTCCCCAACCCTGTTGGCACCAGGGCCCGGTGCTGCTACGAGAATGTAGTACCTGATGAGCTGAGGCGGAGCTGAGGCGGTGATGCTGGCGCTGGGGAGCGGCCGCAGATACAGGTGGAGCTTCTCTGCTCTCCCTCCGCTCACCTCCTGCCGTGCGGCCCGGTTCCTAACAGGCCTGGGGGTTGGGACCCCTGGAGTAGAGGAGGGGGTGTGAGGGGAAGAGAGGACGCAGGCGGTTTTCTGGGCCCCCTGATGGAACAGAGGGGCGGGCCGAGGCACCGCTCCTGCGGGAGGGACGCTGGGTGGGGGGGGGGCAGGCGCGTGGGTCACTAGGGTGGACGCGGACAGGGAGGCTTTCTCTTGGCTTAGAGCGGCGGGAGAAGCGTGACAAGTGCAAGGACCCTTCGCGAGAAGGCGTCTCTCAGAAGGGTCTGGGCCCAGAGGAGAGGCCAGGCTGTCGGGGCGGTCAGCTCGGTGTGGGGACGGCTGTTTGCACACGCACAGTGTGGCGGGTGGACCGTCTGCTGTGTGCACTGTGTTAGATGCTTTATGCGAGTGATGTCTTTCAATCCTCACGAGAACCCCAGGGTGCGGGAACTATTACTTCCCTGTTTTACAGATGGAGACACGGAGCTATGCAACACACGGCCAGCGTTTGTACCCCAGGCAGGTGGACCAGAGCCTTCCCTCCCACCTTTTTTTTTTTTTTTGGTTAAGGAATAGCCTAACTTTTAAAATATTGTTTTGAAATTTTGAATGGTACTAGTAGCTGATTATCACGTACTAGGCACTTTTGTGTGTGCGCACACAGGTATTCCATTAAATTTTATTTAGAAAAACAAGCCCCAGCACTTTTTAAAGTATGTTGACGTATATCATCTTATTCCGTTCTTATTTTAAAAAGTGCTTTACTTTTCGTTATTCTTGTACCCTTGTGAGATATAACTTTCTGATATAGAGTATGTGACTTGCACAGAATTTATAAACCAGAGACTCAAAACCAGTGCTAAATTGTACATTTTGACATCAAACTCAGTAGTCATTGATTTTTAAAACAACTTGATGATATAGTTACTTTTTATATTCCTGTTCCCATTCATGTGAGAACACTGAGGCACAGACGAATTAAGGAACACAGCCAAGGTCACAGTGAGTGAGGGAGAGAGAGAGAGCTGGGACCCAGCTCAGGGGGGCCGGCTCCAGACCTTGTGCGTTCCACTGTGGCTCTCAGTGGGTGCGTCATGCACCTGGTCATCCAAACTCAAAATACCAATGTTTGTGGGGTGAAGTCAGTTTTGCGGTCACCCCGTCCCTCAGCCGTCCTCGTCCTCTTGGAGAGCATGTCACAGCCATGCCCAGCAAGCAGCCCTGTCCTCTGTAACACAGCACATGCAGCTGGGCAGGCTTTTACTTCTCTAAAAATACTCCACCATTTAAACATTGTCAGACGTCTTACACCCAATTATTGTACGGATCTTAAGTGTATAAGGGTGGTGAATTCTAAGAAATATGTACACCTTTGTATCCATTACTCATGTCAAGATATGGACTCTCTTTCACCCCTAAAAGTTACTTGTGTCCCTTTTCAGTTATTACACCACCTTCCAGAATCCCAAGGGAACCATTGTTTTGCTTTCTGTCAGTATAGATTAATTTTGTAGGTTCTTGAACGTCATATAAATGGAATCATAAAATATATGTTCTTTGTGCTTGTCTTTTGCTCAGTGTAATGTTTTTGAAATTTATTGATTTTGATGTCTGTATTTATAGTTCTTGCTTCTTATTTGGGTAGTATGCTTTTGCATGAAAATACCATAATTTGTTGATCTCTTTTCCTATTGATGGACATTTGGACGTTGCTTTTGCTTTTTGGCTACTGTGCCTAAAGTCATGGAAGATTCTTAATCATGTCTTTTGTGGACATCTGTTATTTTTGGGGGGTACATATCTAGGACTGCGATTGCTGAGTCAGAGATGGATGTGTGTTTAATTTTTCTAGAGGCTGCCGGTTTTCCAAACCGGTACCATTTTATCCTCCCACCAGTGACGTGAGTGAGTTCTAGTTTCTCCACGTCCGTGCTGGCACTTGCTATTGTCAGGCTGTCATGTTAGCCATCCAGGTGGCGGTGGGATCGCAGGGTGGCTTTACTTTGCATTTCTCTGATGAAAATGATGGAGAGCAACTTCTCATGAGCTCATTGGCCCTTTGTGTATCTCTTGTGCAGCATCACGTCTTTTGTCCACTTTTCATTGGATTGTTTGTCTTGTTCTTATTCATTCTTAGGATTTAAAAAAATGTGTTCTGGTTATGAGCCCTTTCTGATGTTTGCGTATGTTTATACACAGCGAGGGAGTGGGAGGAGGAGAAGTGAGGGGTGAAGATTTTTTCCTGTTTGGTTTGCTTATTTGTTTCTGAATGGTATCTTTTAAGAGCAGAAAATTTAATTTGGATGAAGTAAAAATTTGTCAATATTTTTCTTTTTTTTGGAGAGGCTTTATAGTAGTTGTGTTTATTTAGGTTTATGGTTCACCTTTTTCTTTTTAACAGCTTGTTGAGATACAGTTAATGTACAATAATGTACCCACGTTTAAAATGTAAAGTCTGATGTTTTGATGTATGCGTGCACAGTGAAATCGTCTCCACGGTCAGAAGTGCCCCATCCGTCCTCTCCCAGTTTGAGACCCCTCCCTGCCCCTCTGAGACCCCTCCCTCCCCCCGCTTTCCTGCCCCTCCATCTCCAGGTAAATCCTGGTTTCCCTTCTGCATGACCCATCTCGCATTATTTTTCGGGTGAGGTGGCATCAAGGTACTTCTTTCCTCCGTAGGGGTTATTCATATAATCACTCTAGCGTCATTGGTTGGAAAGACTCGGTTAAATTGCACTGGAGGCTTTGTTATAAGTGAACTGGCCATGCGTGCAGGCCTATTTCTGGGCTTCTGTTATGTCCCCGTGGTCACTTTTTCATTCTATGCCAACACCGCACTGCCTTGATGACTGTAACTGAATACGCTACATCTTGAAATCGGGTCGTGGAAACACCTTCCCTCTTACTCCTGTGCAGTTTCCCGCCAGCTTTAGAGTAAGCGCTTCATTTGTGCAGAAGTTTCTGCTGGAAGTTTGGTTGGGCTCACATCGAATCTGTAGCTTAGGTTTAGAACTGAATTAACATTGACACAGGCACGTGGCATGTGTCTCCACTTACTTAACCTTTTAATTTCTCTCAGCCAGTTTTTCGTAGTTTTTGGAGTGATGGTGCACTTTTTTCATTTAATATACTTGTAGATATAGGATATTTTTGATAGTACTCAAAACATTTTATATCGTTTTTCAGTTTTTTGTTGCTAGCGTACAAAACACGGATTGTGTGCACTGAATGCCCATCCTGCAGCCTTGCTCGATTCGCTGGTCCGTTCTCAAAGCGTGTTTCACTCGATCGGTCCTCATGGCGTGTTTTTACATTGTTTGCTTTTTCTGTCAACGTAATCATGTTACCTGTGAATAAAGACAGTCTTCTGTTTACTCCCCCTCCCCAACTGTCACGCCTTTTTATTTCCTCGCACCTCTCGTATAGTGACGACTAGGGACAGTGGGAGTGGGCCTTGTGTTCCAGCCCTATTCTGTGGCATGTTTTTACCCCGAAAGCGTGCTGGATTTTGTCCCGTGCTTTTTCTGCATCGATTGAGGTGATCCTTTGATTTCTGTCCTTTATTCCGTTAATGTGCCGTATATGTGAATTGATTTTCAGATGTTGGAGCAACTTGCGTTTTTAGGCTGAATCCCCTTGGTGTAGGGTGGCTGGCCTTGTTTTGCCAGTGCTCTGTGGAGGATTTTTGCATTGATGTTCATAAGCGATGTTTGCGTAAGGCCTTCTTTTCACGTGACGTCATCGGTTTTGGTTTTAGGGTAATACCGGCCTAGACAGTGAGTTGGGAAGTCCTTCGTTCCTTTTCGCAGATCTGATTTCCACATGGGACCGTTTTCCTCAGCACGAAGCTCTTCATCGCGTCTCACGCTGCGGGTATGCCGGGGACAGACCCGTCAGCGCTCATTGCTCTGGAAGGTCTTCACTCACTCTTCAGGGTCGGAGAGTGTTTTGCTGGATAAAAAAGTCTGGGTTGCCAGTTTCCTTTCCGCTCTTGAAAGTTCCCCCGTGGTCTTTCAGCTTCTGTTGTTTCGTACGAGAAGTCAGCTGTCCCTTACTGTTGTCCACTTGCTGTCTTTTTCCCTGTTCGTGTAATGTATTTTATTTATTTTTACTAAGTAAATAAACTCTCTATTTCTCTTAATTTTTTTCTTTTTCAGTATGATGATAATTTTCTAAGTGTGGTGTTTTAGTATGTATCCTTTCTGGAGTTTGCTTAGGTTCTTGGCCCTCTGGATTGCTGTATTTAATCGACTCTGGAAACTTTTTGGCTATTGCCTCTTAACTACTTCCTCTGCCCCGTGTTCATTCTTCTCTTCTCCTGGCACTCCCGTGACATCTATTTTAGATTGCCTGGTACCGTCGCACAGTTTCAGTCATGGCTGACGTGACGTCGTCTGCTTTGCATGTCTGGTAACTTTTTCTTTCATTCTGGAGCCTGTTTCAGGTTATCTCCCCTTAAAGCGTGTTCCGTTTCCTTAGGGTGGCTGTGAGGTTCCTGGGAGAGCATCTCGATTCCATAGAAGCTTTTCCCAGAATTTTAGGGTATCGCCTTTAGTTCTGAACATGGTTTTTACTCCTCAGGCGTGGCCTTCTGGAGTCTTAATGGAAAGCTCTGCTAATCTGGCAGAACTTAAACTCCCAGTTCCGTCTCCCCAGTGCTGGACAGCTGCTGAAACCTTTCTTATCTTTGCTTTCCTCTTTCTCCTCCTAACAGCTGCTGTTTGCTTCCCCCCTCCCTCCTCCCTCTGCCCTCCTTCCCCGCCTCCCTCTCCCTCTCTCTCTCAGCTTCATTGAGGTATAATTGACCAATAGGATGCAAGATATTTAAAGTATGTCATAACTTTATATGTGTGGACATTATGGAAGGATTCTTTCCATTTAGTTAAATATCACATCCATCACTTCATGTGTTTCTTCTTGTGTGTGAGGATTTTTAAGTCGTCGTCTTAGCAAGTTTCAGTTACACGACGCCGTGTTGTCAGCTGCGGTCCCCACGTTTTCCCTCCAGTCCCCAGACCTTGTTCATCTCGTGGCTGAGGGTTCGCGCCCTTTACCAGCCTCGGTCCACCCGCCACCCCCGCCCTCAGCCCCTGGCGGACGCTTTCCGCTCTGTTTACACGCGTGTGACTTGTTCTCTGTTTGGGGTTCGGTGTCCTCCCACCACATGCAGTTCAGGGTCAGCCAAGGATTGAGAAGAACTGAGTACAGATCTGGGGGGCGGGGTTTCCCCTTCAGTTTCAGCCATTCCAGAAGCCTGAGCTCCTCCTCCTCCTGCCGGGAGGCTGGGGAGCAGCGAAGCCCGGGGCCGGCTCGGGCCGCGGGGCCTCCTGGGGGGCCGGGGCCTGTGCTCCCTGCAGCCTCTGCGTGCTGCCCGTCGGTCTCCGGCCCCTTAGGCTGCTGTTCTCTGCGTTTCGTCCCGAGTCTACGATGTCCAGCCTGACGGGGCTGCTGCTCCGGGGCGGGACCCAGAACGTGCAGACCGGGGTGTGAGCCCCGCGTCGCGTGTGCCCGAGGGGGGCGAGGAGACTGGCCGGGACGCCATGGGAGCTGTGGGGGCCGGAGGCTTTGGGTGCTGGACAAGGTGACACAGAGCAGGTCCTTGGCGGTCCTGGGCTCCTGGACGAGAGCAGTTTGGTGGCGGGGCGGGGACGGAGGCCGGCCCGGAGGGGAGGCGGGCGTTGGGGTGCTGGGAGGCTTTGCTGGCAACGGGCTGGAGGGGTGTCTGTGGGACAGTGCGCGCGCCCAGAGACGGGAGCGCGCCCGGCGGCAGGGAGGGCGGGGGGCGGGCGGGGACCGGTGGAGACCCTTTGCCCCGCGCGTGGATTCCGCGTGGATTCCGGGGTGAGGCTGTCGGAGGGCTGAGGACAGCAGAGGGACGGTGGTCGCATGGGGTACCGATCGCTTCCTAAAAGACCAGCCCAGTGACCAGCGGCTCCAAACCGCGGCCTTTGCTTCAGCCGTGAGTCGGGCTCAGCTCAGCCGCGAAGGCTCTTCTGGGCCCCGCATGTCGTCAGCCGGGCGTCCTCGGACGGGGGCCTCGGCGGGACGTTGGCCTCTCTCCACGGTTCTGTCATCCTCAGACCCTCCGAGGCTCTGGGGGGGCTGCTTCACCCATGGGTTCCAGGGTCCCAGGCGGTGAGAGCGGATGCTCTGGCGACTCGGAGTGGGGCGCAGCACTGCACGTGGCCCTCCGCCACCGTGGGTGGCTCCAGCAGGCCATGGGAGTCGTGGGAAGGGCAGAGAGGCTTCACTTGTTGACGTGCGGGGCTGCACAGGGCGCGTGCTCGTCTCAAGCGAGTCGCAGTCGTCCTGAGAGGGAAGCCGGCCTCCTGGAGGGAGTGCGGGACGCGAGGCTGCGCTCAGCGTCCCGCCGAGGTCCGTGGCCTGTCATTGGAAACGAGCGGCCGCAGGCGGCTGGCGCGGGGCCGCTCTCTCTCTGATCGCACACTCCACTTCGTACGCCATCTTGTGTGACACTCACTTGACCCTGGGGCACCCGCGGAGCCGCAGCGGTCGGTGGACGTGGCCGGAGCTGCGTCTGGAGGGGAGGCCGCGTCTCCCCTGTGTGACGCGGCGACTTCAGTTCACTTGTTCTAATTGGAACCAAACGAGATCTAAATATTACTCGGATGATTATGTGTCTTGAGTCTTTTATAATCTAGAACAGGGCCCCTTTCTATTGCCAAAGTATAGTTTTCAGAGGTCAAATCATGACCTCGTGCACACACAGTGTGACCGGTCAGCCCCAGGCTTCGCCTGCCCACGGGTTTGCCGTGGACTGCGCCGTCAGCCATGGACCGAGGAGTCACTGTGACCACTCTGTTTGGAAATGGTGCTTCGAGGTTGCAGCTAGAACACTTTTAGGTTCTTTTCTTTTACAAGTTGTGACGGATTATCGGTCACCATGTGACCGGGGATGTGCCTTTCCCGAGGCGATCGTGGTGGTGGTGGAACCGGACAACGTCGCGGAGACGCTTCTCACGTCCCAGAGTCTTCAGGGCGGCGTCCCGGCCCCTAAGCTGGGCGGCCACTGCGGAAGGGAGTGTGGTGTGGGTCCCGGTCTCCAGAAGGACAAAGTTTTAGTCCCTTAATCATGAAATGTTCTGATCGTTTGAATGCTAAGTAAAGGTACTGATGTTTGCTTTCCTTTTCCCTGCCATTTTGGTAAGTTGCCGTTACAAAGGCAGAACTTAAAACCAGCTTTTCCCCTTTTATTTTTCAGGTGAAGAAATTATAAATCTTATACTGAATGAAAGAAGTTTTCTTAAAGTTGCATATACGCCAAGAAAACACCCCAAATGTTTTCATATTTTGTCTGAATATACACTTTAAACAAGAAATCTCCACAGAAGGTAAGATGGTTTTCTTTTCCGTTCTGCTTCACTGTGTGGTTTGGCAGACACACTGTATAAGTGGAAGCTCAGAGATGGATGATAGCAAAATTTACTTTCGAAGGGTGCCTACGGTCCGTTGTCTTCTGATCCCCCCGAGTCTGGTTTTGAGGTGCTGCGTTGGGAAACACTTACTGGGTCTCTCCAGATAAAATGGGATGTGCAGTGAGGCACGCGTACGCCAGGGCGTGGGCGCTGGCATGGTCGCCCTCCAGAGCACAAGCCTGCCGACGCCTGGCAGGGCAGGAGGGACTGTGCTGCCAGCAGCGCTGGGTGCGCCTGACGCGCTCTTGCACTGCGCTCCAGGTGACCCTCCCAAGGCCGAAAGAGAGAGGGACAGTGGGCCTGGGGCTGGCCTGCCCTGGCTCCTGGCTGAAGGAAACACAAATCCCCTTCGGAGGGAAGCTCGCGCAGTGTGGGCACTCGGGGTCCCAGAGAGTGGATGGGAGCGGCCTCGGCACTTACAATCGGTGCACACACTGTCGTGAGCAAGAGGTGGCACGATTAGGCGCCTCAAGGCCCGCACGTCTGGAATCATCAGATACAGTACACATGATACGTGAAATGTTTGGTGAGGTACAAAGTAGCGTAAAAATGAGTAATGAAAAGCTAAGTATCAAAACCCAGGTAGCACTTTCAGAAATGAAAAGAACGTTGAGGTTAAAAACTCAGCATATGTAGAGTAAAGGAATTAAACGTGGCTGAAAACAGACTTCGTGAACTGGAGTGTGTCTGAACTTACCCCGTGTACGACGCTGAGAGATGGAACATGGAAAATGAGATGAAGAGACAACGGAGGATGGATGAAGATGTGTAGTCGGAATCCCAGAATGGAAAAACAGGGAAACTTGAACAGGTGTGGTGGTATAGAAGGGGTGAATAACTCTGGCTTCTCAGAAACTAATAGAGATAAATCCATAGGTTTGAGAAGCACACTGTGTCCCGAGACGTATAAAGAGAAACACCACATACACTGGAACTGTATAGCATCAGAGACAAAGCTCTTACACTAGAGGTAAAAGATGGTTCACCCACAAAGGAGCATCTGCTGGATGGACAACAGGTGTCTTACTAGCAGGATTGGAAGCCAATAGGCAGTGGACTCGTTCTTCAGAGTGATGAGGGTTACAAGCTTCACTGTAAGGAATTGTGAATCAGGCATATTTTGCGAGATAAACAGCAGTGTCTTATGGTTTTGATAAGCGTTGGGCTAGGTGATTTAGACCACCTTCTATTCCCCTCCCCTGCTGCGGAAAGCAACTGAAATCGTTAGATTAAAAAAAAAGTCATCTGAGGCCACGCCACCCTGAACACGCCCGATCCCGTCTGATCTCGGAAGCTAAGCAGGGTCGGGTCTGGTGAGTACTTGGATGGGAGACCGCCTGGGAAGACCAGGCGGTTTAAAAAATGAAATAAAATGGAAAGAGCCGACAATAGAAGCAAGCAAGTTCCAGACCAAAGTATAGCAGTAAGAACCCAGAAAGGTAACTGAGGCTCCAGGAGTGTACGCTCCCTCCCGCCGCCCGTCCGGGGCTGGACCGGCCGGCCCTGCAGGGTGACGCGAGACTCGGCACGTAGTTAAATCTTGCTTTTTAAAGTTCCTATTTTATGGGTTCCGGTTATTACATTTACCAGGAAATAAAAACGGCTAAAAGTAAACAAACTAAGCAATTAACGTCAGCTAGAAAAGACCACTGAGCCGAACCAAGAGAAACAGAAGAGAAGGGTAAACGTAATAACCTGCTCCTCGGTCCGGGGCTGCGGAGCTGCGCCGTGTTCGCAGGTGCGAAGGTGACATTCGTCAACTGCATCCCCGTCGGCGCCCTCAGGGGACGGTGCCCTGTGGCCGCGGCGGGCTCGGCGTCCGTCTCCGGAGCTGGGGTGGGGCGGATGCGCGTGGTCCTCAGGGACCCCAGGGGTCAGTGGGGAGCGACACCGGCTTCACTCGGCCGTCCTGCCCTCGCCCTGGCACGGGAGTCGCCTGTCCTGGGCGCGTGGGGGCCGAGCACCGGCCCCTGTCCAGCTGTGACGGTCCAGGTGGCACCTTGCTGGTGGGGGCTATTTCCTGCACCAGGAATGTCGTGCCGCGCAGCCACCTCCGTGAGTCGTGTAGCCGGCCCTTGCGGGCGGCGCGCCAAGGACGGCTTCCCCCTCAGACCCCG
The DNA here is from genome assembly GCA_004027375.1 of Macroglossus sobrinus. Lineage (NCBI taxonomy): Eukaryota > Metazoa > Chordata > Mammalia > Chiroptera > Pteropodidae > Macroglossus > Macroglossus sobrinus. The sequence continues at coordinate 27,700 of PVKZ01003401.1, forward strand.
CAACCCCGGCCCCGCCAGCCTCGCCTCTCAGCCTCCCAGCGCCGGGCGGGTTTGGGCCTCGGTGGGACGAGGCTCTGGTGTCGGGCGCCAGTTGGGCCCGGGCGTCCGTGCAGACCACTGGGCCTTCGCCCGGCAGCCGCGAGGCATCCACCTTGCGCCCCCGCCCCACGCGTCCGCGGCAGCAGCGCGCTGCGCGTCCGCAGGAGCATCCCCCGCGTCGCCGTGGCTGTCGTCGCCGGAAGCCGAGCTGAGCCTGTCCTGGCTTTTGATACCTGCCCCCCCAGTGGAGTCGTGTGCAGCTTTGGACTTAGAGGGGCCCCCGGGGCTCTGCCCTCTGCGTGAGCCCTCAGACGCCGCTGTGGGGGGTCCACTGGCCTGGTTTCGGTGCCGTGTCCCAGGGAGCGGGAGGCCCGAGGGGAGGGCGACCGAGGGGGAGGGCCGGTCGCTGGGGTCGCCGGGACGTGCCCCGCGTGTATCGGTCAAGTTCGCCGACTTCTGTGGGTGTCGTTTGTGGTGCCCTAGGGCCGGGGTCCCCGACCTCCAGGCCGCGGACCGGTACCAGCCCGTGGCCTGAGGGGAACCGGGCCGCACGGCAGGAGGTGGGCGAGCGAGCGAAGCTCCCGGTGCTGGCGTCGCCCCTCAGCCCCACCGCGGGTCCCCAGGCGCCAGATGCTCCCAGGAGCCCCGGTCCCTGGGCCACAGAGGTCGGGGACCACTGCCCTGGAGCAGGTACGGGGGTGACATCGCGGTCGCTGATCGCAGATCGCCGTAGCGAGTGGGACGCTGGAAAGGGCTGAAGTGAGAGTCCCCGGAGTGTGGCCGGAGGCAGAGTCCGCTCAGGCCGTGGGGCATCGGTGCCGCTGGACGTGCCGGACACAGGTCGCCCCTGACCTTCAGTCTGCGGGGACGCGGTGTCGTCAAGAGCGCTGAGACACGGCGCGCCTGTCTTGCCAGAGAGAGTGAGGGACATTTCAAAACCATCAGAGAGGTCGTTCAAGAAATAAATTCTAAATAAGTGTCCACACAGGAAATCCAGAAGACATGGAAAACCCTTACGAAATCAAAGGACATAAATTCACAGTTGTAGTTTAACATTGACACGCTGCTGTGGTAATTGACGTAGCAGGTAGACAAAAGTCAGTTGTCAGTTGGTTTTATCTTTATCGGTCGTCGTCGTCACTGTCGACCAGCTGAACTGGCCCGCTGGCCGCGGTGGCGTGGGGCCCGTCTTCCAGCCCACGTGCCGCCTCCGCCGGGACCGTGCGTGTCACGGGCGAGAGCGCCGCTGGGCGGATGGCGGTCTGGGGGGAATCCAGCCCGCTGCTGTTTCGTCAGGCTTGCAGACCGAAAATGGTTTTTATGTCTTTTTTTTTTTTTTCACTTTTTAAAGCAGAGGGTTTTATTGCTGCAGTTCGAAGAATAAAATACACACGAAAGCCAAGATGAAGACGTTGACATTGAATGGCAGCCTTGTTAAAAAGTGTTTGTCCTGTGATTGAACTTCCAGCTTCATGTTAAATGAAATTTAAAGATTGCTCATGAAATAATTTAAACCTTTTGAGGACCTTTTAATAAACACGTAGAAGTCACTTCCGTTTTTAATAACATTTACAACAATCCCTGTCGTTTAGCTTTAAGGGCTGATGTGCACATACAGCAGGTCAACAACGTGACACTCAGAACAGTGAGCGTCGCAGGCTGGCGTGTGGCACAGCTCCCGCGTTCCGGTGACGGGCGGCTGGTCGGGCACACGCGTGCGGTACCCGTGCGGTACCCGTGTGCCAGCGTGTCTGCCACAGCGGGGAGTCTGGTCATCCAAAGCAGCGACTGTCACAGTCCAGACAGCACCCACTTTACAGCTAACCTTGTGTATTCAGAAGCCGCTGCAGTGTTATTAAAATTATCGTTAAAAACACAAAGTGAGTGGAGCACTCAGTGAAAACAACGAACAGGAAAACGTCACCGCAGCAGTGGGGAGCTTGCTGCATTGTCCGACAAAATCATTTCTCAAAACGTCTGCCGTTTCCTAGTCTCCTTCAGTCCAGGTCCGCGTGACGCTCGCCTGCGTCGTGACTGAGGGAGGAGCGGAGAGCGAGAGGCTCGGCCACGCACGACGGCCGGTCCCTGCGCCGTGGGGACACGTGCGGAGGTTCCTGACGCCCTGGCGGGTCCCCGCGCACAGGGCGCGTCCCCTGTCACCGGCACTGCTTTGCTAGTCATAGTAGTTGGCAAAAATACATGATAAAAACTGGATGAGGTTCCGTTTCTAAGTTTAACTCAGTAACATACTTACTCTGTCTGCAACAATGTTTGCAGGGTCTGAAGTACTCAAGTGACACTGACACCGAAACACAGATGACCGAAGGTGCCAAAGCACCGATGACGTGTGTCGTCACCCTCACGGTTCCGGGTGCGCGCGCACGCGTCTCGTCCGCCGGCACAGGGTCCCGTGTGGCTTTCTGATGGACCACTCATTTGCAAGAGGCTGTTCTAGGTCCCGAAGCGCTGAGCGCAGACTCGCCGAACCGAGGCCTGTCGGAAGCCACGCACTCTGCCCGTCGGGCTCGACGTCCAGCGGCTGCGATGGGTGGGGCAGCTGCTCCGGGTATTCCGGCCGCGAACAGGCCTGTTAGCGGGCCGGCTTCTGGTGAGAAGCGGGTGGTCCGTGACGCTGTGAAGGAGGACACCTTTCATGTCTCAGGACTCACCAGTTGCAGGCCTCCGTGGCTGTACAGACCGCTACCGCCATACGCAGCGCTGTCCAGCATCGAGTGGCTGGTCGTGAGTGTCCTCTCGAAAGCCTTGAGGTCTCCCTGCTCCAGCGAGCTCATGTCGGGCAGCAGCTCCGGTCACAGCCGCGGCCCCCGCCCGGCCCGCAACCAGAGGGTTTTCACGTGTCCAAAGGGTCGTTAGGAAGAAGAAAAGGAACATGCAACAGAGACCTCGCGTGGCCCACAGCACAGAAACGGTTACTGTTCAGCTCTTCACAGAAAAAGTCTGTTGACTCCTCTGCCAGTTCATAAAACAGATACCAATAAACGTGAGATCCCATGAGCCCGCTCTCTGCACAAAACAGGAATTACATATCGTTAACAGGTATTTAGACAGTCTCAAAATAATTAGAAATTTAAGCGTTATACTTCTAAGTAAACTATACGTCAAAGGAAAAATCACAAGGGAAATTAGAACTCTCAGAATCTGTGGGATAGAGCTAAAGCGATGCTGAAGGAAATTCGTAGATTTAAATGCTTATTATAGAAAAGGGGAAAGTGATCTGAGCTCTAACCTTAGGAAGCTAAAAAAGTAAAACTAACCCGGAGTGCTCAGTGGGAGGGAGTCACAAAGACAAGAGAGAATCAGCGAAATAGAAAATGGACAAATAACAGAGAAAAAGAAGTTAGACCGAAAGCTGTTTCCTTAAAAGACCAATAAAATGGATAACCCTTTACTTGCCCCGATGAAGAAAACAAAGGAAGAGGACAGGTGTGGAGTGAGAGGGACAGGTGTGGAGTGAGAGGGACAGGTGTGGAGTGAGAGGTGACGCCACAGACTCTGCTTGACACTGAAGGGGTTGCAGGGTCGTGTCCTGAACATGCGCAGCCGATCCTGTCATCAGTCCGGACAGAGTGCTCAGTCCTGGAGCAATGCAGAGGACCGGGGTGGGAGCAAGTAGAAAACACTTGTTAGAGAAATGGGATCCATAATCTGGAACCGTGATTAGACCCTGGGGAATTCTGCCGCACACGTCAGGGATGAGTAAGACCAGCCCTGAGCAGACGCAGCGGTGGGGGCAGCGGGTTGCTCCCAGCGTGTTTGTGACGAGGGCACCGCCCCGACGCCCGGCAGGCGGGCACCGCGGTGGGACCGTGGACTTCCGGTCAGCGCATGCGTGGGGGTCCTCCATTCCTGTGACCGGGGTCTCTGTGTAAGCCTTTGAACTCGGCATATGGTGAGTTCTTGCTTCCCAAAATCCAGTTGACCCTTTCTGTGTTGAAATGATTATTAATTTGCTTATAGGTGAATAACAGACTCTTTATTACCAAAGACTTTTGCACATTGTTGTGTTTAATTGAAATTATTAATCAGTTTGCATTTAATGCAGTCTTGTTTTTGAATCCTGCTAGGAAAACTTGTCCCGTGTGTTTGACGGATTTTGTGCTCCACCCAGTGACCCACCCGTTCTGTGGCTGGCAGTAGAACACACAGAAGCCACCTCTAGCTGTCCCGTCTTGCAAGTCCTTGTTTGGGAGAAAACCTTGGCAAGGTGGGGTCTCCCTCTGGTCCCCTGTGCAGGCCAGGAAGCGCATGTGGGAGCTGCCGGCCCCGTCTGGCGGGCTGGGTGGGACTTCATCCAAGAAGGACTGTGAACGCAAGAACGAGGGGAGGATGAATCCGGGGCTGCTGGAGGCCGTGGCGTGACACGGGAGGGTGCGCAGATATCCGTGCTCCGGGAAAGTGGGTCTGCAGCAAAGGCCAGAGGCCGCGAAGGGGACAGCTGCACAGCCAAGGAGCCCGTGCCACCACATGCAGACGGTCTGGGGTTTGTGTCACGTGGGGCAGTCTTTACCCGTGCGATATAGATAAGACGGATCCCTCTGCTGTTACCACAGTTCTGCAAGCAATGGTTCTGGTAACATTGAGAAGATTTATGATCCCAGAATACAAGTTTACTTTGTTAAAGAGCCCGGCTTTCTGTGTTTCATTTTGTGTCAAACCGTGAAAACTGTTGCAGACCAGCCAGGCCCACAGGAGAGGGACAGGCCTGGTGTCGTGCGGGCAGCGGGTGGGCGGGGGCGGTGGAGGGACAGAGGGTCCAGCAGAACACGCCGCCTTCGAGTCGGACTGGCCGGGGCGCGTTCTGTGAGGTGCTGGATGTTCTCTGACGAGATGGTCAGTGAGATGCAGCCCCAAGAGGGGCACAGGAGAGGCTCAAGGGAGTCGGTACGCTCACGGGTCCCGGAGACGGGGGGACAGTCCGTGCAGGGCCGCGAAGCGGAAGCCGGGAGTGCTGGGGCTCCCACGGGGACGAAGGGCAGGTGAGCAGCGCCTGGCTCTGAGCGGCAGGGGTGGCCCGCGTTGCCCGGCCCTGGGATGGAGAAGGCTGGCACGTCGCCTCCTGCGGTGCTGCGAGCCCACGGAGGAGTGGCGGTGCTGCGGGGGTGCAGGCAGGCCCGGGCCCTTGGCTGTCCCGAGGGGTGACTGGCCCCGGCAGGGACAGTGGCTCTCCAGCCAGAAGGGCGTTCTAGCGTGTGGAAGCGTTATGTATAGAAAGCTAAAAGTACAAGTGACGCGGAGACGTTTGGGGACAGATGCCTAGTGTGTTCACCGGGGAGAGGGACAGGCCCTGGGGAGGCGGCTTGTGAGTCTTTAACTCCTTGCGGTGGAGGGGCACCCTGGGCTGACACGGGAGACACGTGTCCCAGGGGGCCAGGGATCCGGGGGCAGGTGGAGTGTGCGGTGGGCGGTCGGCTGAAGCCCAGAGAGGCCGCTGGGCCGGAGCTGTGGGCCTGACCCGCAGCCGGCTGGTCAGCGCGCCCTCTGCCGTCCGGGCCCGCGCGGGCGACGCGTGTCTTGGCCTTGGGTGCAGCGTTGCTGTGGGCGGGTCGGCAGGTGGGGAGATGTGACCCTCCCGTGTCTCCCGCAGCTCTGTGGCCATCACCATGTTCTGGAAGTTCGACCTGAACACCACGTCCCACGTCGACAAGCTGCTGGACAAGGAGGGCGTGACGCTGCGTGAGGTAATGGACGAGGATGACACCTTGCAGGAGTGCAAGGCGCAGAACCGGAAGCTGCTGGACTTCCTGTGCCGGCAGCAGTGCATGGAGGAGCTGGTGAGCCTCATCACCCGGGACCCGCCCCTGGACATGGAAGAGAAGGTCCGCTTCAAGTATGTACTGCGGCCCTGGCCGGGGCCCGGCGCTGGGCAGTGCCGCAGGGAGGCAGCGGGCAGTGTTGGCGGCCGGCGGCCGGAGCTAGGGCGTTGTGACGGAAGCCGGCCTTGCGCAGGCCCCTCGCAAGGGTTAGGGGCCGCTCCCGCAGGCTCAGTGTGGTGACGCGTGAGATTCTGGAACCCCCCGAGTGACTTTCATTCCAAGCGCTAGGAAGTGACGCCGTGCTGGAGTCCTTTGAGGGACACTGTGTCCAGGCGAGGGCGGACTGCACGGCCGGGCTGCAGGTGGGGCCCAGCCTGGCAGGTGGCTGGTTAGGAGGTGTGGGAAACGCTCCCCGCCGGGGTCTGGGGCGCCACAGAAACATGCCGGGTCAGTAGTGACCATTCTCAACGTTGTCCCTAAAACGTTCCGCTCAGCAGCTGGCCAGGATGTTAGCCGATGACAGAGGGAGCGGGCTTGGGGTGAGCACAGAGGAGTGTGAAGAAGCAGGGACCTTGGGTGACAGGAGGGACAGAGCGGACCCAGCCTCCAGCTCTTAGGGTGCCCTCGGGGGCCTGAGCGGTCTCGTGAGCACAGCCAGGCCGCACTCGGTGCCCGTCGGTCCTGTAGGGGCCAGACGGTGCGTGGCGCTCAGCTCTTAGAACAGGGTTCGCAGACCGCAGCCCTGGGCCGAACCCCGTTTCCATGGACCTGTCAGCTCAGAACGTTAAAGTCAAAGAATACTGTCTCGTCACACGCGGAAGCGACAGCAGATTCACGTCTCGTTCACGAGCAGTCGTGCTGGACACAAGCACACTTACCCGTTTGAGATGACATGGCAGAGCGGGTGGCTGTGGCCCGGCCATGTGGGGTCCAGGCTCTCCGGCCGCCCGCAGGCCAGCTGCCCTTCGCCTTAGGAGGGGAGCAGAGCAGGCAGAGCGGCAGGAAGGGCCTGAGGCGGGGAGACGCCACACTCGTGCGGGGGGTCCGCAGGGCCCCGGTGCGGGGTCGTGCCTGTGCTGGGGGAAGGCCCTGGAGAGAGGCAGGGCCCTCAGGCCGCGGCGACCGTCTGCGGAGGGTCAGATAGAGGCCGCCGTGCGTGGGACGTGCCGGTCAGCGCCCGTGGCCTCCGCACCCCTCTCACCTCTCACCCGTCAGATGTGTCCTGTCTGGTGACAGCTTCTGCGGTCTCTCTAGAGGGCGCTGGTGACAGAGGTGACGGGAGGAGAGCTGGGGCGGGGCCGAGGGACCGCAGAGCGGCGACAGTGAGCCGGGAGAGCTTGCCGTGGAGGGCTTGGGAGCAGTTAGCAGCGACTGGCACGGAGCGAGGCGGGCACAGCAGTGGCAGCACCGCGCACAGGGGCGCTTGGGCGTGGGGCAGGAGCGGGGTGAGAGGTCGGTGCGTCCGGGGCAGGCAGGCCTGGGCGTGGGTCTGGAGGGCGGGCGCTGTGGGCTCACCGCCTGTTTCCCCGCGCGAGCCGACTGCGCGTCCGAGGTCGGTGGGCGAGGAGGAGGGGCGTGGGTCCGCCAGGCGCGTGGAGGGCGACGGCGGGGAGAACTGCTGGGACCCTGCCTGTCTGCGGGGCCCGAGGGGGGCACGGGAGGCCCCTCACCCCGTGAGCCCCGCCATCCCATCCACGAAACGTGTGTCTGTCACTTAGTAACAGCCAACAAATCAGGGTCGTAATTAATTTGATTTTAATTGAAACTAAATAGAAAGTTCCTTTTTGAGAAAATGACTCAGTGGATGGGTGCACGAGGTGGTAGCCCCAGGAAGGAATGGGGTCACGGTGACCTCTCAATGAGCGGGTACAGGCAGGTAGTGGACGTGAGCTGTGACAGTCAGATGTAGGTGCTGGGGCTCTGTGGCCAGGGTGTCCCTGTGGTGGCTGCCGCGTTCTGTGGGAGTGCGGGCGTGACTGTGTGTCCCCGTCCACCTGGTTTGCGGGGACTGCCGACCTTGGCCGGGCTGATGGGGCGGCAGCACCTCCTGCGGAGAGCTGGTGGGGCGGGGCCCCTGGAATCACTTGGGCCCCCCGACTGCGGGGGAGTGTGCCGGAGCCAGGCCAGTCGAGGAGAGTTGCGCGTGGGCGGGTTGAGATCTGGTAGCACCCCCAATCCTGCCCAAGGGGCCCCTGGGCCGCCCGAGCATGCAGCACCCCGGCCTCTTCCCCGAGGCTCCTGTCGGGTTTGCCCGCCGAGTTCCAGGCTTGTGAGAGACCCGACCAAAGCTCCCACAGACAGACACCAGGACCCCCGTCGTCACTCATGAGCTGCTGTGGGCAGGTGTTGTCACCCCAAGTCTTGGCGTCAGAGCTGCTCACCCCCTGAGCAGGCCCCACAGCCCCCGCAAAACCTTGCTGTGCAGGGGCGGGGCAGAGCGGAAAGGAAGGTGCCAGCTCTCGTCGCCCAGGTAGGCGGCGGGGGACGGGGGTCTCTGCACTGCGTCCCAGAGCCTCCGTCCTCGCTCCGGTCACCCAGCACCCGCTCCCGTGTGCCGGGACCTGTCCTCCTCGGCCTCCTTCCCACGGGGTCTGCTCCCGGGCAGCTTCCTGAGCGGGAGCGAGGGGGCGGGCAGGGACAGGCCTGTGTGACAGCGGCCCTTCTCCGGGTGTGCTGGGGCATTGGGTCCTTTCTAACCCTGCTGTTCTGGCATCTCCCAGTGATGTGATGTCACCCTCACCCCCCCGGGTCAGCCAGGGGAACCCAGGACAGGGTCACAGTCGGAGAGCTGGGGAGGAGGTAGTAATGCACAAGTACAGAACCTGGCTGATGACGAGGAGAAAGCCGTTAACTCTGGGGAGGACAAGCAGAACCGAGGAGAGAGGTCAGCCCCGCCTGACGGTGCTCCCGAGCCTGCGAAGACCCTGGGCGAGGGGTTCTCACGCCGTGCTTGGTGCTTGTGGCCCGTTCGGTCTGTAAACTCCTTGTGGGAGTTCTTGGGTGGTTCTCCCCCGGGGTCCCCTCTGTCCTCCCCCTGGAACTGTGAGTCAGCGTCAGCCCGAAAGCTGCTTGGTTTTGCTTTCGCCATCTTCGCCTCATTGCTCTGCGTCTGACGGGCAGCTCCTTGCGCTCTCATCTTCCTGTCCTTTCGGTGCTTTTAAATGTTCCTACTACCGTATTTTTAGTTCCCGAGAGCTCTATTTTTGGGTATGTTCGCCGTCCGAGCGCTCGTTCGCGGACGCCCGTAGGAGTGCATGTGCATGTGCGTGTGGTTCGCGGTGGTTCCCGCACACCCACTGCCCGCCGTGCGTGCCTCGGTCTCCGGCGGTGGTGGGATTGATCGGCACGCGGTCCTTCCAGCCAAGGCACTCGGGCCTGTGCGCAGTGCGGGGGTCTCGTGGGGCTTGCTCCCCACGCCCTGCGGTGGACGGCAGGGACTGACCGCTTGGTTGGACAGCAGACAGTTGACACTTCTCTCTGTCTTGTCGGTTTCTCCAGAGAAGAACCCTTCCAGGGCCCCCCTGTGGGACCCTGAGCCGGGGACAGGGGTAGGGATGCCGCAGGCCCCGACTCTGGACAGTGGCCCGTCGCTCCCTAGCGGTGCCTGGTGTCCTGAGCCGGAGTGTGCAGGTCCACGTTTCCCGAGAGCGCCTCCCAGTCCCGTGCGGGGGTGTCACGGGCGGGGCGGGGGTGTCACCACTCCTGGTCGTTCGCAGGCAGCGAGCGCTCCACGCTCCACCTGCGGCCGGTCCGGCGTCCCGTTCTGTCTGGGTGCTGCGCCCTCTGTGACCCCACGGAGGCGCAGACTGCCCTGGTGCCCGGCTCTCCTCGCCAGGCGGCCACGGTCGTCCTCCCCGCCTCGCTCAGCGTCGTTCCCACTCGCCGCCGTCAGCTGGCACCGTCAGAGCGGGTTTGAGGGGGATGCACCCACCCGTGGGCTCAGGCTGCCACGCTTCACTGCAGCTCCTGTTCCTCGTGCACACCCCCTAACCTCCGAACGCGGCCCCTCGTGTTGAAGGGTCGGATGACATCCTGACGAATCCCCAGCCCCTCCACCTGACACAGCCCAGGGCCCGGGGCCTCGGCGCCCAGCTCGCCGGTGCGCTGTGCGTGCACGAGGCGGGGCTGGCTGCCGGCGTGCTCTGCGCCCTCCCCTGGGGCTCGGCCCACGCCTGCCGCCTAGCGCGTCTTTGGAGCCCGCTGGCCCCCTCTCCGCCTGTGTGGCGTGGCCGTGGGCTCTGGCCTTCCGTGCTGCTGACCGGGCCCTCCCTGCACTTGGAGCAGGCGCTCTCTGGCCGCTCCTGGTGGCTCCACAGTGCTAGTGACCACAGCGCACATCCCCATGCCGAGCACCTCGTCAGACCCTGTGACAGTCCCCCGAGGGGCCCCGGCCACCCCCGGGACTGACCACGCGTGCGGCTGGGCCCGTCCGTCGCCGGGCCTGCTCGCTGAACCGCCGCTGCTGGGCCTGCTCTCGTGGCCCCCGCAGGCCCCGCACACCCACCCGCACAGCCCCGCGCTCTGGGCTCAGAGGCGCCCTCCGCTCTGCACCGACCCAGTGCCCCGGGTTTCTTGTTGGTGCTCCCAGTGTTCCCAGGAGCAAGAGGGTCCAGGGCGTCCCGGTGCCAGGTGCTGCTTCGCTTTACACTGACTCGGGGGCGCCTCCTCGTTCAGGTGGGGGAGCCCCGCCTCAGAGAGGTTCGGTCCTGGGCCTGAGGCTGCACAGCGTGCCCCGTGGAGCACCAGGTGTGCTCTGGGCAGCCCCACAGCGTGCTCCCCACCGGGCTCCTGCCTCCTCGGGGCCCGGCACCCTCCCCTGCTTTCCCAGCAACATCCCCAGGTAGGCCCCTGGCGGTGATGGCCCCTGTGGCGCGGGCTCCGGCCTGGACACGGTGGTCGTTAGGTAGGCGTCCTGTCCCTGGGTGTGGCCGTGAGCTGTGTCTGCCAGGTGGGAAGGCAGGGAGCAGTGCCGCTGTGGGTTACGCGTCACGACGAGGCTCAGTGCGTTTCTGGGCACGTGTATCAAACGATGGGTACGTCGCTTGCGTGTAGCTGGTACCCCCGGTGACGGTCTGCCGGCCCAGCGCCTCCTGCCTCGCGCTGCACTGCGGGCTGCCGCCTTAGCGCTGCTTCAGTGCAGGGACAAGCCGGGTCTGTGCTTGTCGATGTGTAGGGACAGGAAGGGCACGGAGAGGACGGGGACAGACGTGCGGGAGGACGTGGCTTCCGTACCTGTGCTGGTCACAGGAAGCGAGGGACCTGGCAGGTGTGGACAAGGACAGAGCCCGGAGGCCAGAGAGCGTGCGGGCGTGAGGGGCCACACGGGCAGGTGGGCGTCCGGGCGTCCAGCGACTGGTCATGGACGGTCGCTTGCTCTGCTCCGAGGCCTGGCAGTGTCCCGTCCTCGCCGGGACCCGCGTCCTCAGGGCGGGCGGTCTGAGCAGCTGCCCGCGAGCGGGAGAAGTCTCATGTCACCCCCAGTCGCTGGCTCGTGCCCTTCCAGGTACCCGAACACGGCCTGCGAGCTGCTGACCTGCGACGTGCCGCAGATCAACGACAGGCTGGGGGGGGACGAGACGCTGCTGACCCTCCTCTACGACTTCCTGGACCGTGAGCCGCCTCTCAACCCGCTGCTCGCCAGCTTTTTCAGCAAGACCGTTGGCAACCTCATCGCAAGGAAGACCGAACAGGTACCGTCTGCCAGGCCCGCGGGGCGTGGGGGGCCGGCTCGGCCGGTGTGGACGCCTCTGCTGTCCGCCGGCACTGAAGCCCGTCCCCAGGCTGTGGGGCAGCAGGGGTCCTGCCTGTCCCGTGGGACTCGCGTGGAGCACGTGGCCGCCTGTCCGCGAGCTGGAACTTGATTAAGAAGGTGGCTTTCCAAGGGACGTTCTTGCTGGAGGGCTCCACTGTCCCTGAGCACTGCTGGTCACAGGCTTGGGGTCCAGGGACGTGCTGCGGTCACGGCAGGATTGGAGGGTGTCCACTGTCCGAGGCCTGTCGCTCTCTCCGTGTGGGTGGCGGGTGGCGGTGTGCACAGGGTGCGTTTCCAGACAGAGAAGGGTCCGGTGCACCCGTCACAGGCTTCTGTAAAGGTGCCGCGTCTCTCCCCGGGAGCGTGGCTGCCGGGTCTGTGCTCGTCTCTGCCTCGCATCCCATGCGACGCGTGCTCCGGCACCGTCCGCTGGGTGCGCACGCCCGGGCGGAGCCTGAGCTGGGCGCCTGCGTCCGCGCTCGGTCCTGTGTCTCTGGCCCAGCACCCCTGGTGGCTTGTTTCCGAGCAAATCCCGGCTGTCGTACCCTGCCTTCCATGAGTAGTTTACTGTGTAGCTCTAAAATACAGACTTTTTTCCCTTTTAAACAAAACCGTGGACTAGGAGACGAGACTTTGCTGAGCAGGTTGCGTTTTGGCGCCTAAACACACGTGCACCGTAGTTGTCGCAAGTCAGGCGTCCAGTCGGGGAGCACGCGGCTCCTCGTGTGTCCCCGGGCCGGTGGCTGTCCGCGTGGCGGAGTCGTGGGCGTGCCGTGAACGCCCCGTGGGCCATAAGTCCCAGGTTTGCGGGCGGCCAGAGAGAACTGTGTCACCGCACGTGTTTCTGAAGCAGGCACAGTGCGAACGAGGAGCCGCAGCCGTGGTGGGGTGGAGGCGCCCCGTGATCCAGGCGCTGGCTTGTTCCCAGGCTCTGCTGGGAGGGGTGCTAGACGGGACCCAGGTTCGACGCGTGTGTGGGGGCTTCGCCGCACAGCGAACAGTGCTCGCTCGGACACCTGCCGTGTCCCAGAATCCAGCCCCGTTCCCACGGTGTGCTGGGGCCACACTCGGGGTCCCCAGGCGAAGGGCCCAGGCCTGCAAGCCCACTCTCCAGGCGCAAGCCCAGGTGTTCACCTGCGCGTCGGATGAACTGGTCACCAGTCAGGGGTCCCCTGACCCCTCCTGGGGCTCGATTTCTCACGGAACTCGGGAAAGCCCGTCACCCACAAATCACCTGCTTACCACCAAGGGTGGTAGAGGGTGCGGCTCAGCAGTGGTGGATGAGAGAGTGAGGTCTCGGGCGCAGGGGCTGCTGTCTTCATGGGGCGTGGGGTCCCGCACAGCTGATGTGGACGCCCCCTGGGTGCGGGCCGGCGTGCTCTCTGGGTTTCTGTGGAGGCTTCGTGGTGTAGTCGGGTGGCTGCGTCATTGGCTGTTGGGCGACTGAGTCCACTTCAAACCCCTCTCCCCTCTGTGGGAATCGCGGTGGGGCTGAAAGTCCCAGTCCCCTCACCACATGGCCGGCTCCTGTGGCAGCCGGCCCGCACGCTCCGGTGGGGTCCAGAGGCCACCTCGTTATCATGACAATGACCAGCATCACTCCCCACACTCCAGATCTGCGAGCAGGAAACAGGGAGGGGCAAACTTTTATCACTCACAAATGGTAACGTCACAGCTGCAGTGAGTGTCCCTCCTGAGTCTCAGAGAGGTGGACGGTCGTTGAAGGGACCTGTGGCGTTTTCTTAACTCACTGTAGGTTATTTCAGACACTCGTAACTTAGAGAAGGGGGTTTGGGAGCCCCGTGTTTCCGCCACAGCTCGACCGTTATTTGTCCGTGGCAGTCGTACCGTGCTGCGTCCCTTATGTCCAGCCCCATCCCAGACTCCCGGCCCCACTGCCTGTGGAGCTGCCCCGCGCCCCGCGCCCCGGGCTCCGCCTGTCCTGGCAGTGCCCTTCGGACAACTTTCTAAAGGGCTTCCGTGATCTCTGCCCGGCGCAGCGCAGCGCTGGCCCCCCCGTGCGGGTGCCGGGGGGGGCGTGTCGCGGGCGTCGGGGTCTTGCTCACGGGCGTGTCTGGGTTCAGGTGATTGTGTTCCTGAAGAAGAAGGACAAGTTCATCAGCCTGGTGCTCAGGCACATCGGCACCTCGGCCCTCATGGACCTGCTGCTGCGCCTGGTCAGCTGCGTGGAGCCGGCGGGGCTGCGGCAGGACGTGCTGCGCGTGAGTGCCCCCCCCGCCCCCCACCCCGTGTTCCCTCCCGCTCCGCTCGGGGCGTGAGGCGCGCGCCACGGGGGGCCGGCCAGGGCGGAGGAGCTCGGAGCACGGAGCACGGAGCACGGAGCACGGGGGCCCAGCGCTCCCAGCCCCCGCCCCTCGTGGTTCCCCCGCTGGGGCCGGCGGGTTCTGTCGCGGCTCGTGCTCAAGGCCGAGGCCGCGCTCGGCGCCTGTTTCACTGTCCTGCCTCTGTCTAGCCCGAGCAAAGGGCGAGCGGTCCGTGCCCCGACCCTCTGAAGGGGCGGAAACGACCCCAACGCCCCGACCACAGAGCAGGAGTCGGTCCCGAGCTGGCTCTGGCCAGGCCCCTTCCCGCGAGGGACGCGCCAGCTGGCAGGGTGTCACACAAGGAGGGTGCAGGGATGCAGGCGGCCTGCTGTTTGTCCGAGCGTGTGCACCGCCTGCCCCGACGTGTTCACAGCTCCCTGAGGGCTCCTGGGGGACAGTAGGGCGCTCATCCCTGAGAAGCCCGGGGGGCCCATCCACCGGCGTCTGGGGTCTCGTGGGAGGGCCATTCAGTCCAAAGGGAAGAGCGCCATTGCCCTCAGAGCCCCGTTTCCGGCTCTCAGCTCAGGTGACGGGTGTGCTCGCTATAAGCTGTTTTCTTGTCTTGCTGTGGCGAGCCTCACTGACACCGAGCCACCACAGCCAGCGGGCAGCCTGCGCTGGGCGCACCGAGCCTCCCGGGGCGCAGCCACCCCGTTTCTGGATGAGGACAGGTGCGGGAGGGCGGGCGAGCCCCAGTCGGCCTGGCCTCCTGCCCTCGGTCTCTGACGGTGTCAGGCCTCCCGCCTGGTCCCAGTTGCTCCTGTGCGCAGAGAGTCTCCGGGGCTGCAGGGGGTCTGGGCTGGGTCTCTGCGTCCTGCCGGGGGCCCGGGTGGCTCCGGGCGGCAGCCCGACCCGTCTTCGACAGCTCGAGTATGGTCAGGAGTCGGCACCCTTGGGACACGAGGGCAGCGGCCCCTCCTTCATAAACTCCAGTCGCTCCAGAGCTCGGTCCCTTCCCGTTCTTTCCGGTCTTGGTGGACACGCGTGCCGGGCAGATCCGTCGCCGAACCTGGCGCGTAGATCCCCCCGCGCCCGAGGGCTGCTGGCACGTAGTGGGCGCGAGCAGAGCCGTCAACAGCCCTGTTTCCTTGCAGTGGCTTGACGCAGAGAAGGTCATCCAGAGACTCGTGGAGCTGATCCACCCGAGCCAGGACGAAGACGTGAGTGGCGCGCGGAGCCCGCCCCCTCCGCTCGGACAGGGACCCCTACGGTCTCTTTTTCCTTTAATCGAGGGCTGGTTTCTAGACTTCTTTTTACTAAAAAATAATACGTGTGTACCATAAAAATCTGAACAGAATCACGTGAGTGATCGATAGCTGAGTAACACATGACCCCAAGTCAGTTGTTTAAAACCTCGAGTATTTTTTTATCTCGTCTGTGTGGGTCCGGGGTCTGGACACGCTGGGCGGGTCCTCTGACCAGGGCATCACCAGGCGTCTCAGGGCGTCCCAGGGCGTCTCAGGGCGTCTCAGGGCGTCCCAGGGCGTCCCAGGGCGTCCCAGGGCGTCTCAGGGCGTCTCAGGGCATGTTCCCGGGCAGCCAGGGCCTCGGCAGGACTGTCTCTTGAGGCTGCTGGCCGAGGCCACCCTCAGTTCTGTGCCGCAGGGCCTGTCCAAAGGGCAGCTCTCAGCACGGCTGCTGCCGCCTGCTTAGAGTAAGACGCCACCAACCCGTCTCAGAAGGGACAGTCCTCACTGGCTGCATCCCACCGCAGCCCGTGCTTGAGGACAGGGCCCGGGATTTAGGCTGCGAGCTCTGGGAGGGACCCCCACCCCCGCACTGTGGCAACGCGTGGGGCTTCCCGTAGCGGTCCCTCCCCGCCCTGTGCTCACCACCGCGGAGCGTTCGGGCCCTGTCCTCACCGGCCTCCCCTGCCTCTTGACAAAACCGAACGCTTTGGGAACAGGGCGCAAACTCGCGTGGGTCGGAGCTGCGCCCAGGCCGCCCCCACTACCCTCTTCCCGGCAGCCACGGGGCATGGAGCTCCCGGCACCCTCCGTGGGTGCGCCTTAACCGGCCCACAGGCAGGCGCGGGGTCCGGAGCCAGCCCGGCCACCGGCCCTTCCCCTGAGCAGGCGCGTGCCCTGCGTCCCCACCACGAGGCCCCGCAGACAGCCAGCCGTGCCGGAGGCCAGCGTCCCCTGCTGTCTCTGGAGCGCCTCCTGCGTCTGCGGGTGCTCACGGGCCACGTCTGCGCGTCCACCGCTGCTCGGTCACGTGCAGGCCGCCCTCACGGAGCCCCCGCTCGTGCGGGCGGGTCGGGTGCGGGCGCGCGTGCAGACGGAAGGCACGCAGCGCGCCCCTGGTGAGCTGTGCCCTGTTCTTCTAGAGGCAGTCCAACGCGTCTCAGACGCTGTGTGACATCGTCCGCCTGGGCAGGGAGCAGGGCGGCCAGCTGCCAGAGGCCCCGGACCCCGACCCCCTCGTCACTGCGCTGGAGTCGTGAGTGCTGGCCCTGCCGCCCGCCCGGGGGCGCCGTGGAGCCGCGGGGTGTCCCTAGGGCCTGGCCTGCGCCCCGGCGCACGGCTGCCCCTCAGACGCGGCCCCAGAGCGGCTGGGCCCCGCTCACCCTGACCGCCCGGGTCTCACGGTGAGGCCGGCGGGCCGCGCGCGGCTGCCCCGGCGGTGACTGCGCGTGTCCGACAGGCAGGACTGCGTGGAGCAGCTGCTGAGGAACATGTTTGACGGGGACCAGACCGAGAGCTGCCTCGTCAGCGGGACCCAGGTGCTGCTCACCTTATTGGAAGGTCGCCGGGCTGGGTGAGTGCCTTTCGTGGCAGCTGCACGTGACCCTCCGGTGGCACGAGGTTTGTGTTTTCAACCGAGTTTCAGTGCGAGGGGTCACGTGGCTGGACCCTCCTGGTCGGACAGGGAGGCGTCAGAGCCGCGGCCAAGTCCCCTCTGCCCTTGGCCACCAGCCACGATCCCGGCTCGGCCCGAAGCCTCCCGCTGTTAGCCGTGCGCAGCGTGTGTAGAGCGTCTGCGGGATGGTGTGGCCGGCGGGTGTTCTCAGGACTGACGGGGGGGTCGCCACGCACCTGTGTGTGTGCACGCGCCTGTCTGCGCGGCACCTTCGCGGGCCTGGTGGCGGCCCGACGCCCCTGGAGGGAGCTGCGTCGTCGCCCCCTGCGCTGAGGGCCTGGCTATTTTAAAAAGTCCCACAAGGAAACAGCAAGAAGTCGGCTTCGTCTCAGTAGTGAGATTAGTGACAGTCCCCACCGCCCTCTGTTCCCAGTCCTGTTTGTTAGTTTAGTCCCTAAAAGCAGCATTTCGATGTCATCCTTGCTTTCTCCATTTAAGTGACTGGGATACTTTTACCTCTGTGACCCGGAGGGGCGGGGCCCTCTCTGCAGAGTGCGGGGCCCCCGCAGCCCTTCACGAAGTGACAGCGTGAAAACGAGGAGAACAGGGGGGCAGCCGATGCTTCTTGCTTTTTATCCTTTTTTGAGCTTAAACTTTTTCCTATAGTGGTCATACATTTTTTTAGTAGTTAGAAAAATTGTGTAAAGGTTTTAGAGAAATTACCTTGAAAAAGCCGGAGGGACCTTGTGGGCCAGCTGTCTCCCTCCTGTTTCTCAGCCGAGCGTGGGGACAGCTGTGACCATTTGCAAAGCAGGGGGAGGGAAGCAGAGTGGCTCTGGGCCGGGTGACACCAGCCCCGTCGGGAGTGGGGCGAGGGCAGCAGTCTGGGCCGTTGCCTGGGGAGTGTCCTGAAGGCCTTGGGCACCTTGCTCCTCCCGCTCCCTGCCCGTCGCCAAACCGCTCTGGAGGTGACGAGTAGGGCCGCGGGGCCGCGAGTGGGGCGCGCGGGGCCCGGGGCGTGTCCCCCGCCTCCACCTGCCTTCCTCATCCACAGCACAGAGGGCCTGGCGGACTGCTTTTCTCAGGGACTGGAGAGGTCGTGCCCGGTCAGCGGCAGCGTCCTGCACGGCATCGAGCCGCGGCTAAAGGACTTCCACCAGCTCCTGCTCAGCCCGCCAAAGGTAGAGGGCCTCGCGCAGCTGTGGGCGCCTGGGGGCGCTGCTGGGCCCCCGTGCTGCTCTTTCCCGACGCTGGATGAGGACCAGCAGGCCGGTGCCAGGGGCCCGTTTGCAGACCCCCCGCCCCTCCCCTGCATGTCCGTCCGTCCTCTCAGGGGGAGCCTGGGAGTCGGATGTTTTGTGGCACCCCTCCCCATGACTCTTGCGTTCTGAAGTAGGGGGTCATCCGAGAGCCCAGGTTCGTTGCCGGCCTGGCCTCTGAGTCACGCGTGCCCGGCCCGGGGCCAGCGATCCCAGGGGAGGCCCCGTGCTCCGCTCAGCGGCTCGGCACGGGGCGCACGGAGGCGGGCTCGCTCCCACACCACAGTCCCCCGTGGTACTTGCCCTTTGTACCCACTGTGATCTGCTGAAGTATTTGGCTCTGGAACATTCCGTTCATGAAAAGGTGGATGTGTTTGCCGCACGTGCGGGATCATGAAACACCTCGTGCAGTCCGATGAGGCCGGCTGTCACCGGTCTCCCCGAGAGCGTCCTGGGATGGCCCCGGAGCGCTCCGGCCCCTTCTTACGCGTCCCCTGCACCGCCTGCGCGTCCCTTGGGCTGGCTGCGAGTGCGCCCAGGGCTCGGGGGGCAGCGGACCGCTCATTCAGTCCTGTGCGAGGCCCCGTGGGCATCCGTGGAGTCTGAGCCCTCAGGACCCCCGTTTCCTGCTGCTGGCAGGAGGCCTCGAGGAAGCCCCCCACCCCCACCCCTCCCCAGGAGGGGCCCTGGGCTGGAGCGGTCGGCGCCGAGCGGAGCGCGTGGGCCTCGCTGGGTGCAGGGCTGCAGCGGGCGGCGCCTCTGTGCTTGCAGAAGAGCGCCATCCTGACCACCATCGGCGTGCTGGAGGAGCCCCTGGGGAACGCGCGTCTGCACGGCGCCCGCCTCATGGCCGCGCTGCTGCACACCAACACGCCCAGCATCAACCGGGAGCTCTGCCGGCTCAACACCATGGGGCTGCTGCTGGTGAGTGCCCGCGGCCGGGCGGGGCGGCCGGGCAGGCAGGGCAGGGCGGCACTGGAGCCCGTGCAGTCCTCAGGCTGCAGGGTGGTCGGATGGCATGCTGAGTGGCCGGGTTGGGATGAGCCTCCAGGCAGCGTGGAGAAACAGCGGGGGGCGGGGCGGGCCCCTCTGCGCTCTGCCTCAGAGGCGTCCGCTGCAGCTCTATGCGAACCTCCAAACGTCCACAGGGGTGCCACCCAAGCCTTTCGTCAGACCGGGATGCGCTCCTCTGCGTGCGCCTCCCGGCTGCCCCGGGGGATGCCCGGGGGTGCCCAGAGCCTGAGCAGGCTCCACTGCAGGGGAGGGAGCTGGCAGCAGGGCCCCGCCCTAGGCACACCACCCGGGGGTCCCCAGGCTCCTCTTCGGCCTTGCCCTTGGGCCTCTGCTCCTCAGTCCCAGAGGGAGCCAGCCTTGGAGTGGGGCCTGAAGCGCGGACTGTCTCAGAAGTTCCCCCAGCACTCGGGAGTCGGTGGACGCAGCTGGGGCTGTAGGGTTCCAGCTCCGGGGCGGAGGGGCCCTTACGAAAGGCCTTCCAGTCCCTTCCCTTCCAACAAATTCTCTCACCCCCCACTTCTTTTATTGTGGTTAAAAAAAAACCCATAACATAAAATTTACCATTTTAATTATTTTTGGGTGTGTGGTTTAGCGGCATTACGCACACTCAGCTTGTGGGACCATCACCACCGTCTCAGGCAGACACTGACCATAAGCAGTGGGTCCCCGTCGCCCTCCCCAGCCCCGGCCCCCCCCCACCCTGTTTATGGTCTCTGAACATGGCCACTCTAGGGACCTCGTGTAAGTGGGACCCTGTGGTCCTTGGCCTGTTGTGTCTGGATTACCTCACTGAGCACGGAGTCCTCGGGGCCCCCACCCACGTTGGGGATGTCAGCGCGTCCTTTTTCACGGCTGAGTACTGCTCCAGTGCGTAACCGGACCACGTTGCTCGTCGCGTGATAGATGCGTGGGGTGCAGACCCCGTTTGGCCGTTCTGAGAAATGCTGCCAGAGACGTGGGTGTGCAGATGCCTCTCTGTCCACTTCCACTTCCCACGCGTGTGCCCGCATGTGGAGCTGATGAGTCACACTGGGAGTCCCCGCCCAGCTCTCGCCAGTGCCCGCTCCGTCCTGCCGCCTCCCAGGCCTCGTGTGGGGCGCCCCTGCCCCCCTCGCCTGCACTTGGTCTCCTCTTTCTTTCTTTTTGACAAAGGCCATCACGGTGGTCGTAAAGGGGAACCTCACGGTGGTTGGGGCTGCGCTTCCCTGATGGTCAGTGCTGTTGCGCATCTCTGTGTGCTCCTGTCGGCCATTTGTGAGTCTTCTTTGGACAGCTGTCCGAGTCCTCTGTCCGTTTTTGGATTGGATTGGTCTGGCCGACGCTGTTGGGGGGTGCTGTTGTCCTCACTTGGCCTCCTCTGGCCTCAACCTGTGCAGCCAGGATCTGAGCCCCTCCGGGTCCCCTTGGGGAGTGTCCACATGTGCACCTCTGGATTTCACGTCTCCTGGATAGGATCCCCAAGTGGTTGAGAATTTCACACACTTCCAGTGACTCGTGGCTAACGTGCTTTTGCTAGGAAACGTGCAGCCGTTGACAGACTGGGAAGGAGAGAGGTGACGTGATTTAGGGGCGAGGACAGACCCTCAGGACGAGGGTGGAGGTCGGCGAGACCAGGCTGCTCTGCCAGGGGCGACCTCAAGGACGTGCCCTCAGCAGCTGCCCGGACACTGCCCCCCACGGCCCCCTCGCCCCTGGTCCTGCCCTCAGGAGAGGGCGAGTCTGAGGACTGTCCCCCGCCCTCTGTCGACGCAGGACCTGTTCTTCAAGTACACCTGGAATAACTTCCTGCACTTCCAAGTGGAGCTGTGCGTAGGCGCCATCCTCTCCCACGCCGCCCGCGAGGACGGGGCGGACGCCGGGGCGCCCGAGAGCGTGGCGGTGGCGGAGCCTCCGCCGGGGAACGGGCACCCAGAGACCCCCCAGTCCGCTGCCAGCCACCCCGAGAACACCATGGTGATGCACGTAAGTCCAGCCAGGGTCCGGTGCGGGGTGTGCCGCTGCGCGCTGAGCCCCCGGACCGTGGGGGGCTGCCCTGTGCTCTGCGCGTCTTCGCTGATCCTCACGTGACATGGGCGCGCTGCCTCGCACCGCGACCACCGGCAGGGCGCCCGCTCGCCCGCCTGCCGAGCCCACCTGGTCCGGGGGTACCGCCCTGTGGCTCTGACCCTGCTGCCTGTCCCCCCAGCTGTTCCAGAAGTGCTGCCTGGTCCAGAGGATCCTGGAGGCGTGGGAAGCCAATGACCACACACAGTGAGACCCGCGGGGCCCCGAGGGAGGGCACCCGAGGGCGTGGTGTGGGGTCCCCCTGCGTCGCATTGAAGGTTTGGCTTCTAGGGAGGGTCCTGCCACCAGAGAAGCAGCTGGCAGGGCTGCTTTTCCTCGTGGTCCTGCTCTCCTCGTGGTCCTGCTCTCCTCCCCCTGTGCCTGTTCTTCTGCAGGGGCCCCAGTCCCGTCCCACACTGTGTCCCAGACCTTCCCGCCTCCCCAGCCCGGCAGCCCCATCTCTCCGCCCTCCAACCTCCAAAAGAGCTTCCAGGCCCCGGCCCGCTTCCTTGCTGCCCTCCCTGGCCGCTTGTCCCGTGAGATGGGGGCTCTTTCTGAAACAGATGACGTCCCCCCGCCTGAAAGTCTTAACCGCCTGTGCCCTCAGCGTGGCCCGCAGGGTCCAGTGCAGGCAGTCCCTCCCCACCGCATGCCCTCCCTGTCCCCCGAATGCTGCTTCCGGGGGCGCTCTCCCCTCCCTGGCTCACCCCTCACACCCTGCTGTGACTGACCCCGCTGTCTGGTGTTTGTTCTCGAACACCAGTGTCAGGACCGGCCGGCCAGCTCTCATCTGCGCCCAGAGCCTGGGGGCCCGGCGAGGCCCGGCCCTGAGCCGCCTCTGGCACGTCCCGCCTGCTTGTGCGCACGTGCCCTTGCCGGGGAGGGCTCCCTGCCGTCCCCGAGTCCCTTGGTGCACGGCAGGCCTTGGCCCGGGCCAGCCTCAGGCCAGCTCCCCAGCACCCTGGACAGCGGCTCTCACACCTCGCAGTCCTCCCGGCTCCACCTGTGGCTGTCCCCCCCCTTCCCCCCCTTGTCCTGTTGTCCTGCCCCCCTCTGCTGGCTGGGCCTCTGGCTCAGGCGCGCACCGTGGCTTCCTCTTGTGGGCGTCGGCAAGCAGGCTCGGCCCTCTGCTACCAGGGCTGCGTTTGTAGACGCAGACGCGCGAGCCCCTGGCGCCTGAGGCCCTCCTGCTGGGCCGCGCGGGCGGCCAGGAGCACGCTGCAGAGCCGTGTGCGCTCGGCGGTGCGGGATGGCAAGGTGCACAGAAGCCAGGTCGCTTCTTGCACGGAGAGCTCGCTGAGGGGGTGACTTGGGGGGCCAGAGAGCCAGTGACAGGCTCGGCCCGCTCTGGTCTCTCTCAGCCGTCGGTGGCTCAGTCGCACGTGTCGCAGGCGCGTCTGTGTTAGCAGCTGTGTCTGCTGCCGTGCGGGGTGTTCCCGTGAGCAGGGGCTCTGGGGACCGGGACAGCCCGGTGGCACCTGGGTGTGGGCGAGGGGCCTCTGTCGAGCGCTGCTCGGGGTGGCGCGTGGAGCGTGAGCTCTGAGGCCCCAGGAGCCTCGGCTCTGGTCAGTGCCATGGGGCGGGGGGCAGAGAGGGAGTGACCGGCTGCCACGTGGTCGGTGCTGCCCAGAACCCAGTGTCCCGTAGGTGAGGCCCTGGGGACATGCGGGGGGGGGGCGGTGAGGCCCAGGGCCAGCAGCCGCCCTGATGGCGCCAGTCCCCCCCAGGGCAGCAGGCGGCATGAGGCGTGGAAACATGGGCCACCTCACCCGGATCGCCAACGCGGTGGTGCGGAACCTGGAGGGGGGCCCCGCGCAGACGCCCGTCAGCGAGGTCATCCGAGGTGAGTCCTGCCGAGGTGGACGGCGCCTGCCTCCCCAGGGGAGGCCCCCGCCGCTGTGGCCCGGGCCCCGCGGCCGTCGTCCGGGCACCTGCAGCGTCCCGGGCGGTCAGCACTCGGGCAGGTCACCGCGCTCTGCCCACAGGCCAGCGCCCTTTGAATTCTCATGGCTTTGGGGACCTTCCGAGCACGAGTGTGGGGGCCAGGGAGGCACCTCTGCTCCCTGAGCGCAGGCCAGGTGCTGGGCCCTGCGTGGCTCCAGCTGGGCAACCTCTGCCCTCAGCCTGCCACCCCTCCCTGGGGCTGCCACCCGTGACCCTCCCCAGCCCTCGTGTCCCGGGCACAGTCTGCAGCCCCCGGTCCCGAACTTCATGAGCTGAGCCGGGAAGGGCCCGGGGGCCTCAGTGCCCGGGAGGGCAGGCAGCGCAGAAGCGCCGTGTGGCCTCGCGAGGGAGGGGTTTGCCCGGCCAGTCGGAGCAGTGCGCTGGGGTGCCCAGGCACGGGAGCTCATGGCTTGCTGGCCGGTGAGCTCGGAGGTGGCCAGGAGGTGGCAGGAGTCGAGGAGGGGCTGGCGGTGATGACCTACGGGCCAGGACCCCGATGGCACTGAGGGCATTCCACCAGCCCCCAGTGAGGCCAGCCTTGTGGCAGAGAATGTGGGCGCCTTGGGGCAGAGCTGGCCAAGAGCACAGGGGACGCAGGCTCCGTGAAGTGTATGCACGGAGGCGGGTGTGGGAGGGGGGATGTTGGCGCTGTCCGCGGAGCCACTGGCACGGGCATCTGCCTTGGCCACCTTCCCTCCCGGCAGCCCTCATGGCACCTCGGGGCCCTCCCGGACCTCTGCGGTGGCACTCGGGCCCCTCGGGCTCACCGGGCACTCCCGCAGGGCTCCCCGCGGACTGCCGCGGGCGCTGGGAGAGCTTCGTGGAGGAGACGCTGACGGAGACCAACCGCAGGAACGCCGTGGACCTGGTGAGTGGGGCGGGGCGGCCCGGAGCCCCGCCCGCCGTGCCAGCCCCCGCGGCCCAGCCAGGCGCGGGGCTCACGCCCACCCGCTCTGCTGCCGCAGGTGAGCACCCACCACCTTCATCCCTCAAGTGAGGACGAGGACATGGAGGGCGTCTTCCCCAACGAGCTGTCGCTTCAGCAGGTGTGTGCGGCCAGGCCCCGCACCCCAGCCGGCCCCTCCTGCCCCTCTGCGGGAGGTGGGCTGGTCCACACCCCAGGGCCCCAGCCACGCCCCCTTACGGAGGGGCAGACCTGCCAAAGCCACTCACTGTGGTGGGACCCTTGGGGACATGGGGCGTGGCCAGAAGGCTGAGGGCTGCCTGTGACTGCGCCCCAGGCCTTCTCCGAGTACCAGGTCCAGCAGATGACGGCCACCTTCGTGGACCAGTTCGGTTTCAATGACGAGGAGTTCGCAGACCAGGACGACAGCGTCAAGTGAGCCCCTGCCACTGTCACCGTGACCTCACTGCCCACCCCGCCAGCCCTTCTCCCGCAGGCCCCTGCATCTCTGGGGACCTCCTCCCCACAGTGTGCCCCCCTCTTGAGCCACCTCCCACTCGGGAAGGCTGGGTTCTGCTCGGGGTGACCCGGTCCCGGGGTGTGACGGTCCCGGCGTGTGCCTCGGCCCTGCCTGTCCCTTCAGGCTGTCGCACCATTTTCTCAGCGGAGCCCAGTGTGACCAGCCGCGCACAGCCCCTGGGGGAGGGTTGGGCCGGGTGTGGTCTTCAAGGCCCAGACGTCCTCAGGGCGGGCAGGTGGCCACTTGAGCAGAGCAGACACAGCAGAGGGTGGCGTGAGCCGCAGGCGGCTCTGTCTGAGGACGCAGAGAGCGCGTAGCCAGACGAGGAGAGCCGCTGGGGCGTCGCCCCGTCCCTCCCCACCCGCACCCGCTCCGCCCGGCGCCGCCAGGGGACTCCGGGCTCCAGGCCGGGCTCAGGCGCCCTCAGGTCTCCGTGTCACGTCACCTCCCCTTCCCTCCCCAGGGCCCCCAGCCTGGCCCTTCTCGGTGCATCACGGGACACTGTCCTTGGCGGGGTGGTGGCCCCCGAGGGGACACGCCCCCGCAGCGAGGTTCTGAGTGTTAGCGCTTCTTTCAGCGCCCCGTTCGACAGGATCGCGGAGATAAACTTCAACATGGACGCGGACGAGGACAGCGTGAGTGCCGGCCCGGGCTCGGGCGTGGGCTGGGGGCGCGGCCGTGGCGGGCAGCAGGGGGCGGGGCCAGTCCGCGGGCGCCGTGTGGGACACGCGGGCTCGGTCGCAGCCCAGCGCGGCTCTGTTTGAGGCCTGCTGCGGCGACCACATTCAGCCCTTTGACGACGAGGAGGACGATGACATCTGGGAGGACAAGGAGGCCCACTGCGCCGCCCGGGTAACCGCCAGAGCCAGGTGTGCAGCCCGCCCACCCCTTCCCGAGCTTCCCCCGGGAACAGGGGGCCCCGGGGTGGTGCCACGCCCCTGCTCGGACTGGTCTCCCCAGGTTTGGGGGCCCCCAGGCTTCAGAGAACGGCCTGGCGCCTGGAGTCCGGGACCCGGGGGACGCCGACACCGCTGCGGCTCGGGCGGGGACCCCTCCAGCCACCGCCCAGAAGGACGGTCCCCGCGTGGACTACGGGTCGGAAGGTGGGTGCTGGGGAGCAGTGCAGGCTGGGTCGGAGACGCGGGGCATGGAGGGTTTGGTGGCCTGGCCTGGCCTGTGGGCAGCGGGGTCCCCGTGGGCCTGACACGCACCCTTCCGAGCACATGGTCCCGCGGCTGCAAGGACACAGGGGTGGTGGTGGCTGGCTTTGGCTCAGTTCTCGACAGCCCCCCGCAAGTCACACTGTCCGCTGGTCCTGCCGGGAAGGCGCGCCTTCGCCACTTCTGGGGCCGGTCAGCTGTGGGCCTGAGCCGCAGTGTCACCCCTGCAGGCCCCACGTGGACGGTGTTTGACGATCCCGTGACCCCTCCGGCCTCCGCCCCAGGAGTGGCGATGGATGTGGGTTCCAGTGTGTGGGCGGCCAGCGTCCCGAGCACCTCGGCCCTGGAGGAGAAAGGCTGGGCCAAGTTTGCCGACTTCCAGCCTTTCTGCTGGTAAAGAGGGGGCTGGGGGCGGCACTGTGCCCTGGGGGGCAGCACGCCCCTGCACGGGCTCCGCCTCCACCTCTGCCTCGTCCCCAGCTCCGAGTCGGGGCCCAGGTGCAGCTCCCCCGTGGACACAGCCCTCGGCGGTACCCCAGGTGGCCTGCGCCAGGGCCCCGAGAGAGCCCGTGAGTAGCGCCCCCCCCCCACCCCGGGAATGAGGGTGTGGCCGTGGGTGTGCTCAGCCCCGGGGCGGGTGGCAGGGCTGCGCACCATCCCCGGGTGCAGGTGTGAAGGGCTTGCGGGATGGCCTGGCAGACAGGGCCTTCCCAACCCGGCAGTGTCCCCAGGTCTGGCCACCGCGTTAGTGCGGTCACACGCATGCGCTGTGGTGCCTTAGTGGCAGTCACGGGCCTTTCACTGTCTCTGACCCTGAGCCCCTTCAGACAGGCCTGGGAGCCCCCAGGCTGTCAGGCCACAAGGGGAGGGTGGGGCTCAGAAGCCACAAGGCTGAGCTGGGGCCTTCTCTTCACGGGAGGACAGCCCTTTCACGTGGCAGGCGGTGTCCCCGTTCCGCAAGCTGAAGCTCTCGCATGCCCACACGAGTCTGGGGGTCCCTGGATGTCACTGGGTCCCTGTCTTGCAGTTGGCCCTGCCTCCCCATGCGCTTGGAACGTGTGTGTCTCCAGGGACACCCCTCTGGTGGCCTCCGACAGTGAAGAGGTTGAGCAGAAGGCTGTCACCACAGAAGCTGTCAGTACGGGGCCTGGCCAAGAGGGCCCCCTACTGCCCACGTCTGTCCCCAGGTGCACAGGGCGTCTAGCTGTCCCCAGCACTGTGCTTGCTTGGGAGCCGGCGGGCTCTATGGGGAGGGACACCCAGGGGTGGGGTGTGTCTCTCCTTGTGAGTGGTTATCGAGAGTGTGCATGGGACTGTGTCCCAGCCCGTCACCACCGCCACACCCAGCAGTCTGCTGACAGCACGGCAGGGCCTGTGGGGTCGCCCCGGGTCAGGGATCGGGGAGCTGGCATGAACTGTGTCCCAGAATCGTGCCCACCCAAACCAGGAACACTGGGCAGGCTCGTCACACCTGGAAGGACGGGTGCGAGTTCCCTTGGGGTGTCCTCCCTGCAGGCCCAGCCCCACACCCCCATCCACCCTCAGGAGGACGGCCCAGGCCTCTCGGGTCCCGGCTGGGCTGGGGGTGGTGGGAACCGGGGAACAGGTGCACATGGGCTGGCGGGGACATTGAGAGGGGGGACCCCACTGTGAGGGGATGGGAGCACGTAAGTGACGGTGCTGCTCACGTGAAGTTGGATGGGCTGCCACCTGGCAAGGTCCCACTCACCACCCCACCCTCGTTGGCCCCATTGGAGTTTGGGGCTCCACGCGTCCCGTGGGTGGGGGTCCAGCACTGGCTCACAGTGTGCTCATGCCCAGGCCCCTACGAGGGCCAGCCCAGGGGAAGGGGCCGTGGCTGTTGGGACAGGGCACATTGCCACCTGAGAGGGGCACGCGGGGCAGCAGGGCACCTGGGCTCCAGAGGTGGGTGAGCTGCCGGACACGCTCTGCAGCGGGTGGGGGCTGCGTGGAGGGACCACACTGGGCGGGGCAGGTAACACACCACGCCTGCCATGTAGGGCCCAGCTCGCCACCAGCACAGCGCCCGACCCTGCCTCCCCAGCACCTGCAGAAGCTCCGAGTGCCGTGGCCGGGGCCGGGGCCGTCCCCCCCGAGGCAGCCAGCATAGCCCTGAGCAAGGCCAGCCCTGCGCCAGTCCCCCCGGCAGTCTCTCCTGTTCTAGCCGTGGCCACCACCACCGCAGCCTCAGTCATGGCAAGCCCAGCCGTCTCCACGGGGGCCATCCTGGGGACAGTGACCAAGGACAGGTGAGCAGGATGGGCCGAGGAGAGAGGACTGGATGGGGACTCCTGGGCCCCGAGTGGCTCCAACCCCAGCCCCTCTCTGTGCAGGAAGGTGGATGTGCCAGCACCCGCAGGAGCCACCTCCAACGGCCCCGTGTGATGCTGCTGCCACCCAGCCTTGGCACCCTAATTGAAAAAACTACCTGGTGATGCAATTTGTCTTTTTTAATTTAACTTTAAAATAAATGCTGCATTGGTGAAGCTGGCAGTTGGACCCGTCAACGGCCCGGCTCGCGTCACTCCTGCCCGGCCCCACGCACAGCAGTGAGGCCTCGGGCGGGCACTCTGCCGTCCGGAGCCGGGGCTGTGACCCTGAGAGGTCATGGGGACTGTGGGCGTGATGGGCATGGATGCTGCGGGGTCCCAGACTGTTCTCCCCAATTTTCTAAATGCAGAAAGAGCCGTATTTGCACTCCGGACCCAGCTGCGGCAGAGGGTCCCCCTGGCTCCGGGGACAGGCGCGTGTCTGGAGCTGGGTTGGCCTCAAGCCAGGCTGCAGAATTCGACTGCCTTAAACACAAGATCCTCACAGCCTGGCGGGGGCACCGTGGGCCCCGCGCTCCGGGGGGCTGGGGCTCCTGGCAGGAGCTGGCCGTGGGCGTGGGGCAGGGGTCTGCACCCGTGGGGACAGGGCTGCGTCGTCTGGAGGCCCGCAGGATTGACGTGGAGTCTGGTTTTGATGTTCTACCTGACAGGGCACCCCAACCCCCAATAAAGTCGTGTTCCTTGTACTGACAAGTCTGTGTCGTGTTGAGCTGCAGCCCTGGAGGCCAGCCTGTCTGGCCGCAGGGGTCTGCCCCCCAGGCCCGCCTCCCGTCGCAGCTGCAAGTCTCAGCACTGAGCAGACCCTGGACTTGCTAAGGGAAGCTCCACCTGGAACTCGAGTCCAACACGAGAAGCCAGTGCTGTCCTCCAGTCACGTCAGAGCAGCAGCAGGAGGGCAGTGAGGTGACATCTCACTGCCAGCAGGATCTGTCCCCCCCCAGTGCCCGGGGCCCTCCTAGGAGCCCCAACCCTGCCCTGACCTCCCTACCTGGAACCACAGGCACAGCACCCCAGGCCTGGGGGCCCTCGCCATGCCCGCATCTGTGTCCACATCTGCTGCTCACTCTGCACCTGACAGGTGTCACCACAGGCTGGGCCCCCCCCACCACTAGCTCCTCTCTGACCAGGAACCAGTGGTCACCACCCCAGACTACTACCCAGGGATGTTCCCTCAGCCTGATGCCCACTCCCGGTCCCCCACACCTCGCCTGCCAGCCCCCCAGGGGATGCCCTGTCCCTGCTGACACATTCGAATGGGACGTCACCATCCACGACGGTGCCCGTCACAGCAGTGTCCCCAGAACTGAGGCCAGCAGGGCTGTGCCCACTGTCCGCAGGGAAACAAACCTCCATCCTGGTCCCCCAGCAGCCTCGCTCCCCAGACATCCCCCCACCTCCATCCCCCCACCTCGTCTGACCAGAGCCCGAGTCTGCAGGACTCGGTCCTGCGGCTGCTCCCGCCCGGGCTGCCCTGCCCTGCCCTGCCCTCCGGAAACGACTCGGTCCTCAGAGCAGCGGTGCCCCGAGGCCAGGGGGGTGGGGGGGGCGGCGCAAGGGGGGCCGCGGACGCGGGGACCGCGCGGGGCGGCTGAGGAGACGCAGGCGCGGGGCTCGTAGTTAGTTCTCTTTATAGACTCTGCTTCTAGGGCGGCTGCCTGCGGCCGGCGGGGCCAGCGCGCGGCGGCGCGCGGGGCGGCGGGACTATTTACAGGCCCCCCGGGAGGGCTGTACCGTGGCCCCTCCCGGCGGCGCGGGCCGCGGGGCAGTGAGCGCGGCCGGGCGGGGGCGGGGCCGCAATACTGTCGGGCGGGGCTGTAAACATGGCGGGGGCTGCGCGCCCCGGCGGGGTGCGGGGTGCGGGCGGCCGGGCTCAGGCGTCCGACAGGCAGCCCTGGATCTGGTCCACCCACTGCTGGGCCGACGGCACGTCCTGGGCACAGAAGTTGTAAACACGGCGCGTGGTCTTCACCTGCGGGAGGGGGCGGGAGGGGGCGGCTGAGGGCACTGCCCCGCGGGGCCCGCCCCGCCCCGCCCCATCCCGGCCCAGCCCGGGGCGCGGCTCACGTCAAAGAAGGCCTTCTCGTCCACGGTCTTGGGGGCGCCCATGGTGGGCGTGCCGGGCGCCACGGCCTCCACCTCCGCCAGGTCAATGATGCCCTTGCACTCGGTGTCCACGCGGTGGTCGTAGTAGCGCAGCTGCGGGACCAGAAAGTCAGGGGGGGCGGAGGGGGGAGGGGCCCCGCCCCCCACGCCCGCGGGCCGCTCACCTGGTGCTTGGTCTTGTCCAGCACGAACCAGCGGGCCTTCCAGGGCTTCATGAAGGCGCCCTTCTTGTAGAGCGTGCCCTCGTAGGACCTGCGAGCGGGCGGAGCCAGGCCTCAGCGCCACCAGCCCGGACCCTGCAGCCGCCCCTCCCCTACAGGCCAGTCCCCGCCCCCACCCCGCCCGTGGCCTGCGGGGAACAGGGCGGGACGGCGGACGTATCTACAGCCGCACAGCGGGCGTTATCCGCAGCCGCTGGCCCGCACCAGCGTCACCGCCGCAGCTCCCTCGGATCAGACACCAGGTTCTCGCAGGAGCGCTGTTCCCGGTCCCCAAGACGTCAGGGCCATTGCTGCAAGCAAGGCCAAGGCCCCTCCCCGGAAACTCACCCCAGGCTGGGTCAGCACACGCCCTCACATGACAGACACCGGGGTGGTCCCACAGCAGAGCCCCGGGGTGCTGGGGTGTCAGGGAAGTGCCCCATGCGCAGCCAGGGGCCTGGGACCAGGCGGAGGAACATGCACCCTGCAGGGCACTGGCCTCCCCGCCCAGGTGGCCCAGAGTCCCTGTCCCTCTGCTCCACTGCCCTCTCAGCCTGGCTGTGCTCACTGTCCCCCGTCCACAGCCCTTCCGAGCACACCTGCTTCCCCCAGCAACTTTCAGCTAATGCCTGGGCCACCATCGTGTCCTCCCCGCAAATCCTTCCACCTAAGAAGTGACCAGAGGCCCCCCACCCCGAGGCAGCCGCCCCTCATCTGGGAACCCCCAGCACGCCCAGCTCGGAAGCGCCCACACCTGTTCTCGCTCTCGGCTGTCTGAAACTGGCTGTACAGGGTGCTGGTGCTGCGGCGGGCCGCCTGGCGGGAGCTGGACGCGGTGGAGCCGCTGCTGTGGTCGCTGTCCAGGCTGAGGCTCAGGGTGGAGCCCATGGGCCCCTCCTGCAGGTACACGCCCAGCGAGCGGCGGTGGTGGGGCACACTGGACACCAGCAGGGAGCTGGGGGCGCCCTGGGGCAGGAGAGGGGCCCCTGTCAGTGCCAGGAGGCCTCTGCCTCCTCCCGGCAGCTCGCCCACCCGGCCCCCCACACCCGCCCCGCTCACTCGTCCGTCCGGCCGGCCTTCGAGGCGCTGTGCGGCCTTCGCCCGCTCCCAGGTGTCCTTCCAGCGCTCGGGGGGGCGGCCCAGCTCTGTCTCCAGCCGCTGCAGCTCCTGGGGAGAGTCAGTGAACTTTTAAAAGATTTTTCAGAAGAAAATATCCAGCCCGGAACGGGAAAAGACAAAAGGAAGGAAGGAAAATGCAGGAAAGAGACAACGAGAAAGGGTCTTACTACGTATATCTGGAGGATGGAGGAGAAGGCAGGTGGGGGGCGCACAGAATCGGTTCTTGGAGATGACAGTTCAAAGTTTTACGAACAAGAGGCATCAAACAACATCATCAAGAAGCACGACAAACAAAAACTGCTGAACTACGAAGAGAAAATCCCAAAAACAACCAGAAAAACACTCTCTCTTCACACAGCAACAGACAGACCGCCGGCTAAGTCGGGATGGGTGGGCTTCCGCTTCCAGCCACCCGCTGGACGCCACCATGAGTCGGCACCCGCTGTAAGCAGCTGCAGAACTGGGCAAGAACAGGACGTGGCTGCTTTCAGCTGCTGGGCAGCAGGGAGGGGGGCAGCAGGGGGCATGGCCACGGAGTGGGCAGGCGGAGCCCGGGCGGAGCCCGGGGCTGGCGGAGCTGGGCGGGGGCAGCGGAGGGAAGCTGCGATGCTGATGTGCACGGGTCGCAGGGTGGCATGTGCCAGAGGAGGGAATGGCACGCGAGGGCCTCCCTTCAGTCTCTGACCAAATTAAACTGCCCCATGGCAGGCAAGATGTCACAGGCCTGAGCAGCTACTAAGAAGCTGTGAGCTAAATCCAAATCCTGGAGTTTACACACTGTGGGAAGAGGAAGGACTGACTGCCAAACAGCCAGCGTGGAGGCGCCCTGCTGAAGAACCAAAGCTTCACCCGAAACCCGGGGGGCCACGGCTCGGGGGCACCTCAGAACTGCACCAGCAAAGCTCAAACCATCCTTGGAAAGACCCAACTGACTCACAGCTCATTAACTGCCCGTAAGAATAAAATCCAAGACTCTACACAACCCTGATGCTCAGCAATGGAGACTCCACACTGCCCAGCGTATGAAAAGATCAGCAGACAAGCAGAGAGTCAGGAAAATGAGACCCATCCCTAGGGAAAAAGTTCAAAGAAACAGACCCAGAAGTAAAGCTGGTATTAAAATTACCATCCAAGAAACTCGAAACAGTTATTACAACCGTGTTTAAGATTTAAAGAGAAATATGGACATCATGGTTGAACAGATGGGAACTCTACAGAAAATGAAACTATTTTTAAAAAGAAGCAAATGGAAACTCTAGAACTGAAAAACATAATATCTAAAATGAGAAATTCATTAGGTAGGGTTAAGAGCATATAAACATAAAAAAGAAAAAAAAGAATTTGAAAACAGGGTAACAGATCATCCAAAATGGGCCGCGAAGAGGAAAGATTGGAAGAAAACAGTCTCAGTGACCTACTGAACCATGATGTCCCAGAGAAAAGAGAGGAGAGATTGTAGAGAAAAACTTTTTAAAGAGGTAACGGCCTAAACTGTATTAAATTTGATGAAAACTATCGTGCCGCAGATGTAAGAAGCTCGAAGAGCTCCGAGGAGGATGAACACAGAGAGAAACCCCGTGATGGTCAAACTGCTGAATCCAGAAATGACGAGAAAATCTTAAAGACGTTCAGAGGAAAAAACCGGTAACACATACACAGTTTACAAGGATAAGAACGAGCACCGGCTTTTAACCAGAAAAAATGCAAGACGGGAAACATCTGTAACGACACAGACCTGGAACCCCACAGCCCAAGAAAACGCCCTTAAAAATCAGAGGCGCGACAGCGACAGCCATGGTTCCGGGTGAACAAAAGCTGAGCCACGTGACCTCGGCAGACCGCGGGAGGGAGCGCAGGGCGCGGTCCCGCAGGCGGTTCTGGGGTGGGCGGGGGCAGGGTCCCCCGCGCCGTGCGGGGCTGCACGCACCTCCAGCAGGCGCGAGATGGCGTCGGGCTGGGCCCGCGGGCGGCTGTCGTAGCAGGGCCAGACCACGCGGCGCCTGCTCTGGGGGGCGCCCCCGTCCAGCCGCTCCTCCTCGGGGGGCTCGGGCGGCCCCTGGGCCAGCTCCCAGTCGTAGGGGGGGCCCTCGGCCAGCGTCTCCTCGGTGTAGAAGTCCCACACCTTCAGGTTGGACACGTTGCTGTAGGGCCGCAGGACCTGCGGGCGGGCCTGGCGTGAGGCGCTGGGCGGCGGGCGGCGCGCCCGCCCGGCCAGGCCCCGGCTCACCTCCGCGTCCTCGGGCGCGTACATGTAGTTGTAGAAGACGGGCGTCCGCTTGCTCAGCCGGTCCACGTACTCCCACACGGACCTGCAGGCCTGGGGGCCCCGGCGCTCCCCCTTCTCCTCGTACAGCAGCCCTGCGGGGGCAGCGCTGAGCCCGGCCCCGCCCCCCGGCCCGGCCCCGCCCCCGGCCACGCCCGCCCCTCGGCCCTGGCCCCGCCCCCGGGCCACCCATACCTGGCCCTACCTAGCTCGATGCGCTCGTAGTCCGAGTCCAGCAGGAAGGTGCGGAAGCGGCGGGACACGTGGTGATAGCCGAGAAACTTGAGGTAGAAGGGGCTGAACTCGAACTCCATGGGGAACTGCGCGTGGACCTGTACGGGGCCAGGGGTCAGGGGCGGGGTCCAGGGCCCGCGGGCACGGCCCCGCGCCCGGCCGCCCGCTCACCTGGTGCACGCAGTCCAGGAACTGCAGGAAGACGGGGGTGAAGCCGCCGCTCTGCCCGGCCAGGGTGTGGGAGCCGCGGTGGCTGAAGCGGTGGCCGAAGGACAGCCACTCCTTCTCCACCAGCAGGCGGAAGCCCTCCAGCGTGCGGTAGAAGGGGTCCGACAGCAGCTGCACCAGGGACACCACCTGCCAGCACGCGGGCGCTCAGCGGGACGCCCCGGGGCCCAGCCCGCCCAGCCCCACGGTCCGCTGCGCACCTGCGTGGTGATGTCCCAGCCGTCCTCCAGGCTGACCAGCACGGAGGAGCCTGAGTCCAGGAGCTCCACCACCAGCACCGACACCTGCAGCAGCTTGTGGATCTGCAAGGACCCACAGCCCCTCAGACCCCCGGCCATGTGGGCGCCGCACCCGGGGGCCGCCTACGAGGTGGGCACCGCACCGAGCTGGCTCAGGGCCAGCCGACGGCTTCCTCCAGCCCTGATACGCCCCGCCCTGCCCTACGGACAGCAGTGACCTTGACGCGGCCGGGTCGTCTCTGTGCTGCCCAGGTACCACCACCCACGTGGGAAGTGGCCGTCACTCCCTCCCAGCGTCCCACATGGTCGGACGAGCAAGCGAGCCAAGACCCCGTCTGCTCTTAGCAACAGGTGAGCGGAGGGCCCGGGGCCAGCGCGGGGGCGGGGGCGGGGGCGGGGGTGGGGGCAGCACCGAGACCTGGGTCAGCCACTCCGAGTCCTCCAGCGAGCGCAGGAAGGAGGCTGGGCCGGGCTCGGTGGAGGGGCAGCCCGGGACACACGCCTTGAGCAGCTTCTTGAAGCTGGCCTTCACCTGCCGCGCCTCGAACACCTCGATAGGCACCAGCTCCCACTGCTGCAGGGGGTCCGGCCGCACGCCCTGGGGGAGGCCGGCTCGGTGAGGTGGGCCCGGGCCCGGGCGCCCACCCAGCCCCACGCCCCCACCCTAGTCACCTTCAGCTGGGCCTTGTCCCCAATGATGTAGAGGGCTGCACGCTGGGGCCGCAGAAAGCCAGGGTCAGGGGGAGCCCCGTTGGCCTGGGGGGGGCCCAGCAGGTCTCTACCTGCTAGCCGGGAGCCCACGTCGCCACCGAGCCCAGCGCCGCGCCCGCTGGCCCGGACACTGCCCCACTTCCCTGCACGGAGAAACCACGTGAGCACCGGAGCTGGCCCAGGGCGCCACTCACCTGGGGCGGAGCTCCCGGGGGCCTGTGCCTGCACAGTGGCTGGGGCTGGGGCAGGACGCAGGGTACCAGGCTGTTAGTGTCCAGGGCTGTGGGGGGGGCTGGGTTACGCTGCTCTGTCACTCAGGGCCGTTAGTGGCAGGCGTGGGGGGACGTTAGTGCCCACGACTACTGTCTGCGCCAGGTGTGAGGGGCCAGCCTGCGTGGCCGGTACGGTACCTCGGGGTGTGGTCCGTCTGGAGGCCGAGGCCGCCATGGGGTTAGACAGCGTGGTGACCCTGGCTCTGGGCACTAGGGGCACAGCAGAGAGAAGGCTCAGGCCTGGCCCCCGGCCCGGTGTGTGCCCACGGTGAGGTCCTGTGGCCCGAAGGGGCCGGGTGTGCAAGGCAGCGCTCCCACCAAGGCCCCTGGCGCCCTGGAGACGGCCTGGGTCAGCCCAAGGCTTTCTGGGGCAGGCCGGGGAGCGGGGGCTGGTGGCAGGTAGGGACGCTGGGCTCCCCTTCACACGCCTCCACGGCCCACCCCTGGGCCCTCGGACCCCAGTGGCACACGCCACCAAGCGGCCTCTGCCCGGCACACAGGAGTAGGAGGGGTGCCCAGACTGAGGGCCCCTGCCCACAGCCAAGGCCGGGGGTTCCGTGAGCACGCAGGCTGGCCCAGCCCCCGCGCCGAGCTAGGGGCGCTGTGCGCCAGGGACGGACAGCTGGGCCACAGGAGCCACGTAAGGCAGCCAAGCAGTGGTCTTGAGACTCCAAAGCCAGTGCCCAGCCCTACCCCATGATCGCCTGCCTCTTCAGAGAAGGCGGCAGGGACATTGTCCCCTGCCCGCCGCGTCAGCCCCCCACGCCGAGGGCGGGAGGCACGGTCACCCACAGAGAGGACACAGCATACGGCCCCTGAGCAATGAGGGGGACAGCCCACGCCAACAGGGCGACACTGGGAAGCAGCACCAGTGGGCTTGGGGACAGAGATGCCCAAGTGACA
Organism: Macroglossus sobrinus; assembly: GCA_004027375.1. Classification (NCBI taxonomy): domain Eukaryota; kingdom Metazoa; phylum Chordata; class Mammalia; order Chiroptera; family Pteropodidae; genus Macroglossus; species Macroglossus sobrinus. The sequence continues at coordinate 63,858 of PVKZ01003401.1, forward strand.
GCAGGGGGGACACGGGCACTGCGGGACGACGGGTGCGGTGGGGAAGGTGCCGCTCAGAGCCTGGAGGGTGGGGGCCGGCGGCCGGTGCACGCACCGATCGCACTTTGAGACGGACTTCGGCGTGTGCACAACGAAATGCCCCCGACCGGAGGGCCACGCTCCTTCCGGGCAGAGGAGTGGCGCCCGAGGCGCGTGCCCCAGAGCGGCGGATGTCAAGCTGCCTGTCCCTAGGAGGGCGTCCCCGCGAGCACCCACGGGTGGATGGGCGGGGCTGCCCATTCCTAGCGGCCGACACACAGGCGTGAGCTGACGCCTACAGGTCGGGGGGGTGGGGGGCAAGGCTGGCGCGCTCAGACCGCAGAGAGGCGCCGTGGCGGCAGGGGTGGGGTGCATGGGACCTGCGGGCCTTACCAGGGAGGATTTGTCTGTGCGCCCTGGAGCCCCTCCTACCACAGGAAGTGGTGCTGGGGCCAGTGGGAGGCCCGAGGCCTGAGTGAGGGCGGTCAGCAGGGGGATGGACAGTGGACTTAGGGGGTCAGTTCACAGGACTCAGGGTGGGCAGACACCCGGGCTTCTGGAAGCTGGGCCCGTGGGTGGTGCCTCCAGCCCCCAAATCCCACATTTGCGCTCAGCAGAGAAACATACAGACAAGCACGAGGGTGGGGATGAAGGCCACCAGGAAGGCCTAACCAACAAGTGACCCCTGTGTGACCCCTGCACCAGCTGGGAGAGGGCTCAGCGAAGTGGCCCCTCACATGACACCAGCAGCTCTGAGCCACGACGGCCAGGACAGCTCCAGGCGGGGCAGAAACCGGCTGTGCCCGCCAAGCCTCCCAGGTGGATGCTGTCACCGCGTGCACTGGGACTCGGGCCAGCGCGGGCGGCCTCCCAGACCTCATCCGGTGTGAAGGCGACACCTCCCAGCACAGACGGAGGGCCTACTGGACGCCAGGCCCCAGCCAGCAAGGACCAGTGTGGGCTGGACAGCGACCAGAGCCATGGATGACAAGCAGCCCTAAGGGCCCAGCACCAGCCAGCACGAGAACGTGCTCCCTGGAGCCTACGCGTTCGTGAGGGTCGGACCGCGTCAGACGGGGGTATGGGGGAGACGGGGGATGGGGTCAGATAGCGTATGAGATCACATGGCCGGATGGAGCAGACGGGGGAGACGGGGTCAGACGAGGTCATGGGGTCAGACGGGACAGAAGGGTCAGACAGGGTGGAGCAGACGGGGAGACAGACAGGGTCAGACAGGCGGGGGTGGGTCAGACGGGGGGCTGTCCGTCAGACGGGGGCGACGAGCAGACAGGGCGAGACAAGGCTGAGGGCGGCTGGGGTCAGGGGGACGCAGATGGGATCGGTGTGGGTGAGTGAGGTAAAGAAGGTGTCGCCTTGGAGAGAGACCCCCGGAAAATGAGGCCCTTGTGGGAGCCTCTCCCTGCCCCCACGCGGCTCGCCTCCCAGCTGCTTCCCTGCCTGCCTGTCGCCCCGGGGGCCAGCCCACCCTGCTCCAGGGCCAGTCCCCACTCGTGCTCCGCGGTATGTGGAGCACTTCCTGGGGCCACCCGTGTGTCCCGGCACCAGTGTCCCTGCAGCAAGAGGTGAGAGCCACCGATGGGCCCTGGGCACACACCCAGGCCGGTGTCCCGCCTGCAAACTAGGGAGGGGGGATCCTGCCGTGCAGGACGGGCCAGCAGGACAGGTGCAGGCTCGGGAGCAGGGCTGGGTGTGGACAGAGGCGGGGGGGTCCCCACAGGCGCAGACCCAGTGTGCAGACGGTGCCCAAGGTGGGACGGGGGTAAGACCAGTGCAGATGAGGCCCAAGGAGCCGGGATGGGGGACAAGGACGAGGCCACGCACTGAGATGGCCTAGATGGAGTGGGCCACGGTGACCCCGGGGGACATTACGGGGGTGGACAGAGGAGGGATAGGGACGGGGGGGGGGTCATCGGGGCGGGAGGGGCGTGGTCAGAGCAGGCCTCAGGGCACTTGCGTAGGCCCATGCTGGGCCCTCCCCAGGCCCCACAGCCCGAACACCCTGCCCTCGCTGGCCTGCCCTCCAGAAGTGTCACCACAAACCCCAAAAGCCCTCCCGGCCCCAAGCGCCCCTCACCGTGGCCGCCCATGTGGGCGGAAGAGAAGCCGCTGAGGGTGTTGCGCCCCGAGGGGTCGGCGAGGCGGGGCATGGAGCTGACCACGGCCTGCAGGTACTTCTCCTGCTCCACGCTGCTGGAGTCCGCCTGCGACTGGCCTGCGGGGGAGGCGGGGCTGCAGCAGGCGGCTGGGCCGGGCCACCGGACAGCCCCAGGACAGGGGGGGTACCTGGGGAAGGCGCGTTCTGCGTCTTGAAGAGGCCGACCACGCCCTTGCCGTGCAGGCCGCCGGAGCGCAGCAGCACGGCCCTGGAGCGGCCGCTGCGCCAGCACACCACGGGGAAGCGGTTCTGGCGGTAGCAGCGTGACACGCGCTGCAGGGCGTTGTCCTGGACGCTCTGGGGGACGATCAGCAGCCCCGGGTAGCTGCACACGGGCGGGCGTGGGCGTGAGCGTGGGCCTGAGCCGGCTCTCCCCCACGCCCACAGGCCCCAGCGTCCTTGGCCGGCGGCTCACCTGCGGCAGATGGCGTACATGCGGTTGACCGGCGAGATGCGGAAGGGCTCGGACTTGGCGCGGCTGAGGCTGCTGCTGAGCGTGCCCAGCCCCAGGCGCTGGTAGTCCCGGCAGCAGGCCCGCTCCACCAGGCTGCTCATGGTCATGCGCTCCGAGGGCTTCAGGGCCGAGGTCGGGGTCAGCGTGCTGGGCTCCAGCTCCTCTGACACTGCGGCAGGCGGGGCGCAGCAGTGGTCACCCACGGAGCGCCCGGCCCCCGCCCCGCACCCCGGTCCTCGCCCGACCGCCACCTGAGATCTCATCCTCCTGGTCCTCGGGGGGCTGGCCCCGCTGCTCCCAGCTGGGCGGGTTGTACTTCTTGCGGGTGACGTACTGCCGCCCGATGGTCTTCTTGGCGTTCTTCATGAGGCTCCGGGACAGCGTCCTGGGAATGCAGGGTCCGCGCTGAGCGGGAGGGGTGCGGGGACGCGTGCGTGCACACACACACGCGCGCGTGCACACACATGCACGCACATGCACACACGTGCACATGCACGCATGCACACACATGCACACACGCATACACATGCATGCGCATGCACGCGTGCGTGCACACATGCACACGCGTGCACACACATGCGCGCATACACATGCAAACACGCGCGCACGCACACGGCGGCTCCGCAAGGGGTGTGCCCACGGGCCGTGGGGCCCAGCTCACACCTGAGGGAGGGACCCTTGTCCTTGGCGGCCCGGGGCTGCCGTCCGGGCGTGTGGGCAGAGCCCAGGGTGAAGGCGAAGGTGGTCCTGACGTCGGGCGGGTACCGCAGCTTGTGCAGCTGCTTGCGGAAGAGCTCGGTGCTGTCCGACCCCACCTCCTCGTCAAAGGCCATCTTCAGCAGCTGCGGCAGACACAGGCCTCAGCGTTCTGGGTGGCCCTCGGGCCTGGCCAGGCCAGAGGCCAGAGCCTACAGGAAGCGCCCGCGCCTCCCTGGGAAGACGACGAGCGAAGACCGTGGGCCGAACGGGCCCCCTCTCGGCCGAGCTGTGGACACCCCCGGGCCTGGAGGACCGTGTCCTCTCGGAGGGAGGGAGTGCTGCCAGGACACGGCGTGCGGGGGCCACTCGCCACACCGCCTGTGTGGCCGTGAGGCTGAGGAACCCGTCTCTGGGCCTGCTTCCTGCGCCCGGCCTGTGCAGCGCGCTCCAGACGAGTGGCCGGCAGGTCACTCGGACAGACGGCACAAGCCAACGCACAGTGGCCCCACGTAGAAGCAGAAAGCGCAAGGGCCACGGCTGAGGCCTGCTCACACCGGCTTACAAGAGCAAGGCCGAGGCGCAGAGACAGGCTGCACCGGCGAGGTCCCCGCCCCGCCCCTCCGAGGGCCCCCCAGCCCTGCGCCGTGCCCGCCGCGCGCCCCCGGCCGACCTGGAATGTGCAGGAGCGCAGCTGCAGCCCGTCCTGCAGGAGCTGGTCCACGGGCGTCTGGACGCTGACGCGCTTCTCCTTGGTCAGCGCGGCCACCGGGAAGGAGCGCACCACCACCTGCTCCCCCACTTACGACAGGTCGAGCCGAGTCAGGAAGAGGGGAGCGGACAGGGCCACTGTCTCAGGGTCCCACACTCGGGGAGCCAGGGCAGTTGGAAGACAAGCGGACGGTGACCTGCACCCCAAAGCCCACATCCGGAGGAGGGGAGGAACGGGGTGGGGGGCAGAAACAGCACCCAAAGGCTTACCCAGGGGGTCGGTGGGCATCCCCGTGAAGATGACGCGGTAGGTGGTGAGGAAGACGGCGCCCTCGGCCGGGAGCAGCGCGGGGCCCCCGCCGCTGCCGCCCACGCCCTCCTCGCGCCCGTCGGGGAGCAGGTAGACGCGCAGGCCATCCAGCACGCACTCCTCGCCCGGCAGCAAGCGAGGCCGCAGCAGCTTGGGCTGCCCGGACAGGAGAGGCGCCTCAGGACCCTGCCTGGGCCACAGCGCCCACGACCCCCAGCCCCGCGGCCGCTCACCTTCTGGATGGGGGGCAGCCGCTTGCTCTCCCGGTGCACGGCCTCCAGCGTCTCGATGTGCATCTGGACGATGTCTTGGAGACAGCCATTCTCAACCCCGGGCCCCCGACCCTCCCCGCCTCGGGGCCGCCTCCGCGCCCAAGCCCCCATACCTGGCACCATGACGTGCAGCCCCTTGAGGTGGTCGCTGGTGACCCCGCTCTCTGTGCAGACCTTGTCCACGAAGCGGTTGATGAAGCGGACGACGGCGCCGGCCACGTCACACGTCTCCGCATCCTCGAAGCCGCTCTCCGTGTCGTAGCTCTCGGCCACGCTGCCTGCCATGCTGGGCCGGGAGGGGCACGATGGGCACGGGCCGCCTGTCCGAGCCCCAGCCCCAGCCCCACCCAGGCCCCTCGGAGGCCCTCCCCACCTGCTGGTGACCAAGCTGTTGCTGGCGCTCTCCAGGTCACCCAGCCCCGCGCGCTCCCGCAGCAGCCGGCTCTTGCTGGCGTCCAGGGGCAGCAGCAGGTAGCTCATCCGGTTGGCGTAGTGGATGGCCTGGCTGAACACCGTGCTCTCCTCCTTCTGCACCAGCTCCTGCTGCTTCTCACGGCTCAGGGTCGGCCACAGGCGCCGCTGCTCAGACGCCACGTCCAGGGCCGAGCGCTCGTCCTCCCCGACCTGCCGCAGCGCCGAGGGTGAGCCGGGGCCAGGCCGGCCCCCACACCCCGGGGCCAGGGGGACCCCACACACCTGGGAGGGGTCTCGGTCCTCAGCAGGCTCCAGGTAGAGGGCCCGGATGTGGGTCTGCACGTCCCCGTAGAACATGGCCTCCCAGAACTGGGGCGTGCTCCACACCACGTGCTCCTGCACGCAGCTGTACGCGAACTGCGTCACCCCGGGGCTCAGCTTCTGCAGAGGCCAGCGGGCGTCAGCAGGCGCCGTGGGAGCGGGCGAGGGCGCGCCAGGCCACCCCGGCACTCACCCGGCAGAAGGCTGTGACCAGGGGCAGCAGAGCAGCTGCGATGCCGTGCTCGTCCAGGGAGGTGCAGTCCTGCGGAGGGCCGTGAGCAGTCGGGGCACGCTCCCCACACCCCCACGTCCCAACAGGCACCGACCACTGTCCTCTCACCACTGTCCCCGACCCTCCCGCGCCAGCTGCCCAGGGCTGTTCTGAGGTCCAGGGCAGGGCACCCTGGCACCCAGCTCCACAAGGGTCCCCTGCGGGCAGACCGGGGAGCTTGCACCACCCCCCCGGCCCTGGCGGCACCTGCAGGCAGCAGTTCATCATGCGCACGACGAAGTCGAACTGCTGGTGGTCCAGGACCGCGCGGTTCTGCTGCGCGTGCAGGTGCAGCTCCTGCGTAAGGCAGCGGCGGGCCGCCCGCCCCTTCAGGGCCCTCAGCACGGCCGGGAGCAGCTGGGGACAGGGGAGCGCAGGGCTGATGGCACGGGCCGCACGGTGACCATCAGCACGCCCTGGGGGGGCCCCGGGGGCCAGAGCCCAGGCTGGAAGCACGGAGGCCCAGACACTGCCCGGGCTGGGTGCGCCGAGGCTCGGGGCTCGAGAACCCGGCCTCCGCGTGCGGCAGCTCGCGGGGTGGACGCCGGGGGCCAGCGCGGCACGCCCACACCCCCGTGCACAGACGCACTTGGCCCCGAGGCCCCAGGGCCCCGAGCATCAGCACGCACGGGCTCAAGGGCCCAGGGACCTGAGTCCAGCCAGGGCCCAGCGTCCAAGCATCAGCTGCTACAGAGCTGGTGGCCGGCTCAGTGCCAGGTGGGACAGAGGGCAGGCCACGTGCTTGCTGTGGTCACCGCTGCTCCCTGGCAAACAATGGGGACCCTGCGGGCCCTGGTGAGGGCTGGTGTGAGACGGGGCGCCTCACGGGGGACCACGCAGCTGTGAGGCGCGAGGCCCCGGCGGCAGTGAGTGCTGCGTGGGACGGTGTGCACGAGGGATCTGCTCCCCGCCAACGTTTTTGAAAAATGACACATGTGGGTCGACGACTCCACGAAGGATGAAGAAATTTAAAAGTAGGACTTTTCAGGGGGCTCTGATATTCAGTCGAACGGAAGCCGCTCACGGAGCCTCCCCCGCAGGCCTCGACCAGCTGCGCTGAGATGGGGGGGGGGGCCCGAGGCCTGGCGTCCACGGACCGCAGGTGACTGAGAGACCCCAGGGCAGGGGCCTCCTCGCTGGAGCCTCGGAGCCCCCGGGCTCGGGCCCCCGGCACCCTCACCTTCTTGGCCTCGAGCATCTTCCCCTCGAACACGTAGGAGATGCAGTTCCGGACCACCTCCAGCCGGCGGGCGCTGTTGCCGTGCAGCCCGCTGCTCCGCTCCAGGATGGCCGCTGGGGAGCAGAGCACGCGCTCACCTCTGACCTCCCGCCCACCCCGGGCCACCCCCCAGGGCCCCTCCCCATTACGCACTCATGGGGGGCCCCGACGGCACGGTGGTCCTCCTCTCGGCCTTCACAGCCGGGGGTGCACCCTGCATCTTGGCCGTGGCCTGGTCCACGATCCACTGCACCAGGCCCTCGTCCAGCCGGGGGAAGGGCCGAGGCGCCCGCCGCAGGTGGCTGGCCTCCCCGGGCCTCTGCACCTTGTGCATGGCCACGGCAGGGTACGGGTTCTCCTGGGGGACACAGGCGGGCGTGGGCGAGGGCGAGCAGCCCGGGCGGGGGGCACGGTGACAGCGCTGGGCCAGCCGCCCCGACCTACGTTCTTGTAGAGCTGCTCCGCCAGCTCCTTGACGTGGTGCAGGATGCGCTGGGGGTGGTGCTCGTCCGCCCGCATCCGCGCCACCTCGTGGGCCACCAGCTGGGGAGGCAGGCAGGGTCAGCGAGCAGGCCGGGTGGGGGGGAGGGGCAGGCTCCCCCAGCGGGGGTGGGAGTGCACCTCATCAAACAGGTCCGTAGGACGGTAGGGGACGCCACGCTCCGACACGAAGCCCGCAAAGGCCATGCCCTCCAGCACCTTCATCAAGAAGTCGTCCTCCAGCAGCCCCCGCTGGCCCAGGAAGGCTGCCTAGGGTACACGAGGAGGTCGGCCCGCAGCCGCCACACAGGGCCCCCCCCCCCCGCCCGGCCCCGCCCGGCGCCCACCTTGTGAAAGCGGATGACAGGCTCTGGGTGGATGCGGACCAGGTGCAGACACCAGCGGTAGCCCTGCAGGAGCTGAGCGAAGAGCCGCAGGAAAACCGCACGCAGCTCCTTGTCCTGGGCACAGGTGAGCACAGGTGAGCGCAGGTGAGTGCCAGGCCCCGGCATAAGGCACTGTCCACCTTCCGCCCACCCGAACTGCCTGTCCACGCCCTGCCTGGGCCTCCCCGGCCTTCCTACACACAGCACGGCGATCCCAGCGCTGGCAACCACTCCGCACGGGACCCTCTGAGCTCACGTGCCCCCACGTGACCCGCGACCAGCAGGCAGGCGGCCGCGCAGGGCGCAGCACTGCCAGCCGACCCCCGGCGGCGGCGGCCCGAGCAGAACGCACAGGCCGGGCTGGCCGTGCGTGGGAGCGGCCACCACCCACCTGCATCTTCAGGGAGGACGTGGACGTCACAGGTGGCGGGAAGGCGAGGTCAGCCAGCTCCAGCTCTGGGTCCAGGACCTGCAGCAGCAGAGGACGGGGTCGGCTGCACGCCAGCCCTGGGCCCTGCCCCGGCCGCCCGGCCACCCCGGACGCCCCTGCCCACCATGCTCAGGACACTGTGTGTCTGACTGTGCAACGGCTCCGGCAGAGGTGGAATGTGCACGCACTCGGGGACAGTCACCGTCCCTCCATCGAGGTCAGCAACGATCACGTCCAGCTGTGGACCAAGGGCAGCGAGGGGTCAGGCGCCCGCAGGCCAGGCAGCGGGCGCGGGCGCGGCGAGGCAGACACCCGCGCTCACCAGCTCCTGGGTCTCCGCCTGGAAGGCCGCGTTGACGCCGATGATGAAGGGCGTGGGCGTGCTCAGGACCTCCAGGAGCTGCGCCGGCAGGATGGGCACGTAGGTGAAGCTGCAACAGGCGGGGCTCAGTGTGCGGGGCTCAGGGTGCGGGCCGCAGAGGGCGGGCGGCTGGGGGCAGAGGGACGGACGGGGGCAGGCGGGGGCGGGGCGGTGGGCACCTGTATCTGAGGGGGAACAGCAGAGCCAGCAGCCCCCGGCAGGCATCTGAGAGCCGCTGGTAGCTCCGGGACAGGAAGAGGACCTTGTGCTCCGTGAGGGCGGCGCAGAACAGAGACAGCACGTTGGCGATGCCTGCGGGACGGCACAGGCTGGCAGGGGCCCCGGCGGCCGCCCCACGCAGACCGCCGGCCCCCGGGGAAAGGAAAGGGGGGCCTTGTGGGCAGGGGGGGACGCCAAGCTCACCCAGTTGGCGGAAGAGCAGAGCCACGCTGCAGCGGCTGATGGGCAGGGAGTCGGTGAGCGGGGTCTGGATGACCTGCCGGTCACCAGCCCCCAAGGAGATGGTTCTCTGTGCAAAGAGAGGGACCAGTGCTCAGCGGCGCTGACCGGACCCTGTCAGGCCAGAGCTCAGGGGCCTCGGGCTGGCCTGGCGGGCTGACAGACCCCGAGGTGGGACCGGCCCGGGCACCACTGCACAGAAAGCCCAGGGCCGCTGACCGGGGGCGGGGACAGGGCCTGGGCGGGCAGAAGAAACAAAGATCCGTACCGCGCCATCCTCAACAGAGTCCAGCTGCGCAGGACAGACAGGCAGAGAGACACGGTTAGACAGGCCCGCACGGGGGCGCGGACAGGGACGCGGACAGGGACGCGGACACTGACACCCGGGACAGGCACGCCCACGGAGCGAGAGAACAGAGAAACGGAAGGGTGCCAGGCAGAGTGCCAGGTGAGACACGGGACACACAGGCGAGCAGGCCAGGCCAAGGAAGGGTGACAGGTGGCGGCGGCACGAAGACGGCAGAGCAGCCGAGGCCCGGGCAGGACCGCGAGGCCCCACCCCCGAGCGGCGGCACCAGGAGCTCCCCCGGGACCCACCTGCGAGCCCCCCGCCAGGGGGACGGTGCAGGCGAGCAGGTTCCCGATCACGCCCTCCAGGCCCACGCTCAGGCCCTCCACGTGGATGGTGTAGATGAGCCCCAGGCTGTTCTGCACGGGCCACAGGAGACCATGGCAGCGCAGCTGGCGGGCGCACCCGCCCCACCCCGAGCCCGGGCTGCCCGCCTCACCCTGAACACCTCCACGTGGTCCAGCCGAGACACCAGCACCAGCGTCTTCGGGGCGAACAGCTGGCCGGGTGGGCCAGGTGCTACGGGTGACGGGTGCACGGGGCCGCCCTCGTCCACCAGCTCCTCCCGCTCGGCAGCGTCCTCGGTGCACAGGGCTTCCTGCGGACGGACGCCCTGTTCGCCCAGCTCCCCGGCACGTCCCACAAAGCCCGGGGGAGGACACAGGTGACTCTGACCGGACTGACCCTCCGGGAACTCCAGCCTCCATCGGGCTGGGACGCCAGGACCAGCCACAGACAGGGAGACGCACCCAGGGACAAAGGCAGACGGAGCGGGCCAGGGCCAGAGGCTCCACCCCGTCGGAGCTGCCCCCCAGAGGCCCCGAGCTGACCTGCGTGGGCTCCGCTGGCTCCCAGAAGGTCAAGCAGGCGCAGTAGTGCCGCTCGGAGTTGATGTCAGTGAGGACAGCCACGAAGAAGGTGGGGGGGTTCCTCTCAGGACACAGCTGCCACCCGCTGGGCTGGCAAAACTGCAGGGAGGGCGGGGTGAGGGGCGGCAGTCGGCTCCCTCTGCCGCGCCGGGAGCACCCGCAGTGCCGGGGCCCGGGCGCCAGCCCCCGTGCGGCGGGCTGCACCTCGCTACGCGGCCCGGCTGCGCCTCGCCTCCTGGACCTCGCCCTCCCCGCCAGGATGGAGCGACAGCCTCTGGCCTCGCTGTGACAGAGAACACGGTGCCAAGCACCGGGAGGGAGAGAGGACGTGATGTGGGCAGCAGGCACCCTGCCAGCCCAGCCAGGGCCCCCGCCCTCCGCCCCGCACCCCGCGCCGCACGCCCCGCTCACCAGCTCGATCCCCTGGGGAAACGGGTTGTCCACCCAGTCCTTCTCCGGGAAGCGCTGCAGGATCTGGCCCTGGCCTTCCCCACTCCCTGAGGACAGGAGCGGGCGGTCAGCGCGCCCACCGCGGCAGGAGCCACAGGGTCTCAGGCAGCCACCCCGCCACCCCGGGGGAAGCGTCCCCACCGCACCGTCACCCGGCGCTAGGCGAGGCTCAGCTCCCAAGCCTGTAATTTCCCTCAGAATAGGCTCAGAGGGAAGCCAGCGGCAGCCGCAGAGCCACCAGCCGCCACAGGGCACAGAGAAGGGGCGCTGTGGGTCCCCGAGAGCCCATGGAGGGTGGAGCCACACACCGAGTATGGAGGCCCGGCCCAGGCCCTCCCTGCTCCCACCCCCGCTCCAGGGCCGACCCCCACCGTGTCCACACCCCCGGCCAGAACCCACGCCCCCCGCCTGCCCGCACGACTGCTCCGCAGCTAAGCCCCGCTCGGGGCTTGGTCCCCACGGGGCTTGGTCCCCACGGGCCCTGGCCCGCCGGGCAGCGGGCACCATGGCAGCAGGCGCCTGGAGGCTCGGCGCCTAGCCTGGCTGCCTGGCTCTGCCTCCTCCGTCAGCCCCGGCTCCCCTGAGGGGCAGAGAGGTCCCGCCCATGTTGTCTGTGCCCACGGCCCCCGATGCTGCTGGTCCCCACTGCCTCAGACAGACAGGCCCAGCACGGGTCTCAGAGGGCGTGTCAGCTGGCAGGAGGACAGGACCTGGGTTTAGAACACCCTCCTGAGCGCTGAACATGCTGGCACACACCGCATGCCTGCTGCTGGCCAGCGCAGGCCGCGGTGCGCATGCCACGGACCAGGGCGCTGAGCACAGCGAGCTCGCAGTGCATTCATTCCCCAGAGACCCCCACTCCCCGAAACCCCAGGACCCCTGCGCCCCTCTCGGCTGTTCTCCCCCCGCCATGCCCAGGGCACTGCTCCCAGGTCCAGGCCAGTGGGGCCAGCGGAGGCCCCTGCCTCTCCCTCGCCCACGGGAGCCAAACCAGGAGGCATGACCGGGCCGTGTCCGGGACACCTGCCTCGAGGGACTCGGAGAACTGGCACCGGTCTCTGTCATTCCTCCAGCTGCGACCCAGCCTGGCACAGCGAAGCGGGAAGGACAGAAGCCTCCCCAGCGTCCCCTCACGCACGGCACACGGGACACACGGGTCCCCGCCCTCCGCTTGGCCCACAGCAGCAGAGCAGCGACAGGTAAGGGGAGGACACTGGGCACGAAGCCTCTAAAGGACCACCCAGGGCCCAGAGGAGGGCTCTCCGAGACCACCCGCGATCCAGGGTGACAGAGGTGACGACGGCAGGCAGCAGGCAGGTGCTGCCTGGCGGGAGGTGGCGGGAGGGGGTGGGTGAGGGGCTACAACTGACTCACAAAACCTCAGCTTCCTGCTCCCCTCCTCCGCTCACCACAACGCGAAGCCGAGGTGGCAAACAAGACAAGGAGGGCAGAGGGACAGGTGTCTGCTGGTGCCGCACCTACCTCCACACAGGCCTGCAGCACACCCAGACAAAGCCCCCCAGGGTCCCTCGAGGCCCACCCCCGAGGGCCATCCTTGACAGGCCCAGGCTGGCAGCACCCCGAGCCACGGCTCCTCCCCCAACCCTCTCCCAAACCACCATCAGGGTCCAGGCTGTGCTGGCACCCAGGGCTCCCCCAGCTCTGGCCCCGAGGCAGCGGACAAAGCGAGAAGGTGTGTGTGCAAACGGCACCAGCAGCCTCGGCCCCAAAGCCCCGCGCCCACGGCCGGCAGGCCTTCAGAGGGCTGCCCTCGGCAGCCTCTGCCCCCAGGGAAGTGACGAGTAGCTGGCCATCGTCCACCCCCCGCCCACCCCTTCGTCGTGTGAACTGTCAATGCCACTTGCAGGCTCGACCCTCCGAAGAACCAGCTGGAGACCCGTGAGCTGTCCCAACCACCTGTGGTTGGTGGCTGGACGGGACGACTGAGCCCTGGCTCCCAGTGTCCCCGTGACCCCACTCTGAGAGCCCGGCCCACACCTCAGCTCTGCGCCAGCCCACGCCAGGCGGAAGCTTGGTTGCTGGCCTGCATCCTGAGGCCACATCTCCCAGTATCCCCCACCCCCTCGAGCCCTGGTGGCCATGAGGTGGGTGACCTGTGGCTGCTCCTTGCCCCACCAGAGCTGCCCCCACCTGGGGGCAGACAGGAGGCCGGGCGCCCCACTGGCCCTACAGTGACAGGATTAATCCACTCAGCACAACTGCGTGTCACAGTCGCAGCGCAGAACTCTTTGGGGGCCCCTAAGAGGAAGGCCCCAAAGTCCCCTGAGACACAGACGGGGACAAGAGCTTCCTCTCTCAGCCACATCCCCAAAGCCAGCTCGTGTGGGCTGCAGGCCGGGACGAGGGGCGGGAGAACACACAGCACGCGTTCTGTCGTCTGCTGGCAGCGCCTGTCACCAGTGCCAGGCTCCGACGCCTGAAGGGCCAGCCTGGGCCAGCCTGGGCCAGCATGCACCGTGGGCAGAGGCAAGGAGGGCGCAGCACCCCCTGCCACCCCCTCCACACACCCAGGGCACACGGCCCGGGACTAGCCCGGCTATGGGGAGAGGGCAAAGGAAGCACCTTCCTGCGCCCCTCCCACCCAAACCTCAACACACAGGCCCCCGCAGCCGGCCACGGTGGCAGGACGGACCCGGGGCGGCTGCAGCCTCCCCAGTGGTACTCCCCGACCTCCCCGCGGTCACACGGACCGGCTCTGACCCAAGGCCGAAGACCCAGCCCCCGCCCTGGGAGCCCACAGAGGCCATCCCAAACAGCCCCAACCTGCTCCAGAGGGCAGGGACATGGGTGGGGAGAATGGACGGGGCCCAGGAATGCGACCTGCTCGGCCGGGTCAGGCTGAGAGAGGCCAGGTCACGGGATGGAAGGTCGGACTTCTCAAATGACCCCAGCACCAGCAGGGGTCCAGCCCTCCTCCCGGGCAACACCGCGCCCAGACACACGTCCCGGCGTTGGCCCAGCGGTGGTTGTGTCAGCTGACCGCACTCGGGGCTCCCCCAGGCCAGAAGCCAGACGAGCGTGGTCTGTGTGGCCCCCAAGATGTTCCCAGACCGGCCCCGGATGCAGAAGGTGCTCACCCACGTCCTTGCGAAGGAGCTGCCCCCACGTGCCTGAGATGCCCCCTCCCTCCCACCTGGGGAGGTCTGCCAGGTGGTGACCCCGGAACCAGGATGCGACTCCCGGACTCAGCACCCAGGTCTTGCACCCACAGCTCTGGACAAGATGTCCATGCCGAGGACCAGGCAGCCCCGACTGGGGCCCTTGCACCCCGCTCCAGAGGCCACGCCTCCCGGAGCCTCCTTGCGAGCTGCTGCTGCGCGTGGCAGCCTGGGGGGGGGTCTGTGCGGCTCACCCCATCTCTCGACGAGGACACTGAGCACAGAGGGCTACACGACCGGCCCAAGGTCCCAGAGCTATCCAGTGGCAAGCAGGGGCCACTGACCCCACAGCCAGGGACCCAGCGTGTGGGCTTGTGCTTTGCGGGGACAGATGAGTCCGTCAAGGGAGGCCCTGAGGCTGGGTCGCTGGCCAGCAGCTGAACACAGTGGTTATGGGGCTCGAGAGCTCACCACCCTCCCTAAGGCAGCAAACAGCTTAGCAGTCACCCCTTCCCACCGCTCAGGGAAAGCAGGAACTGTGAGATCCAACCTTCCCCCCGTCCTGCTCACAGGCCACACACGCCTGGGGTGCCCGCCCCGTGTGGGGCTCCGGCAGTGACCACACACGTCACAGCCGGCTGGTCGTGGAGCCCACCCTCACATCCACGCTCAACTCCCCGGCCCTGCTGCCAGCACCGTCAACGCCTCCTATCTGGCATCCTGTGGTGTCTGCCTGCTCGGGCCCGCCCCCCCGGCCCCAGCATCACCAGCCTCCAAGCCCGCTCCACTCATGCGGCCCCCGCCCCAGCACTCAGCCCAGCGCCCCTCACACAGGGCAGTCCCGCAGCCAGCCTCGTCCCCTGGGTCCCCTGCACCCCCACGCTGCATGGCCTGCTCACTGCCCCCCACGTGTGCCATGGAGCCCTCCGTGGGCCTGCCGCGTGCAGACCGGTCCTCTCCCTCCGGAGGAAAAGGCATGCTCGTGACCAAGGGGGCAGAAAGACGGGCAAGTACTGACGGGAGGGCACCGAGCAAGGTCTGGAGCGTGCGGGGCCAGCAGGTGGAGGCTCAGCAAGAAGAGGCACAGAGGGAAGCCCAGGTCCTGCATGGTGACAGTGACAACTGGGCTGACAGGAAGTAAGGTAGACTGGGGGGCTCCACCCCTCCTACAGGCTCACGGTTCAGCCCAACCACCCCTGCCCCCGCCATGACACGCACTGCCCGCAGTCTGGCTCTGGGTTAGCCCAGGTGCCAGCCTCGGCGCTGAGAGCCAGGGCAACAGCAGAGAGGCCCTGATGGGCTGCTGGGAGGAAGAGTGAGATCAGACACACAGGGCTGCGCAGGGCCTGGCACACGAGCGCGCTCCCCACACCGCTGTCTCCACGGCTGTTGCTGATGTCATTGTCAGGCGCTGTTTCCTCCTACTCCCTGGGCTGAAGAGCTCTCAGACATGGGTCGCCACAGGTGCTGACCCTAGACTCGGACCTCCCCGGCGGGGCACCGGTCGCCTCCCCGATCCCCCACCCAAGGCTTGGCTTGCAGGCTTGAGGACCCCAGGCCCCCTGCCAGGAATGCTCCTCTCCCCCCACCCCCACACCTCCTCCTCAAGTCCTCAGTTCCAGCTCGAACAGCAGCTCTCGGGGAAGCAGTCCCTGAACCCCACCCCCTCTTCTGCATCACCAGCCCTCCCGGACCCGAGACATTGCGCA
The DNA here is from genome assembly GCA_004027375.1 of Macroglossus sobrinus. Lineage (NCBI taxonomy): Eukaryota > Metazoa > Chordata > Mammalia > Chiroptera > Pteropodidae > Macroglossus > Macroglossus sobrinus. The sequence goes on from PVKZ01003401.1 coordinate 79,332, forward strand.
CGGACCTGGGTCCTCAGACGCGAAGCGCTGCGGACCAGAGGAGGGGCTTGCAAGCGAACGATGGGTCCCTGGAGGCAGGGCCACCCGGCAGTCGGCCAAGGCGGAGAGAGCCCGTCCCACCCAACTGGGAGTCACGGGCCGACCGCCCCGGGCCCTCCCACCTCCCGGGCGCCGCCAAGGCGCTGCCCGACCCGGTTCTGCCCGAGTGTGGCAGTCGGGCTCGGCCCGCCCTGCCTCGCCGCCCGGCTCGCCTCGGGAGGTCAGACCGGCCCGCCCCGAGTCCGGCTCCACGACCCGTGGCCCCGGCACGGCAGGTGCCCGGGAAGAGCCTCGCGCCCGCCGCGGCTGACCGGCCCCCGGTGCCCGGCGCTCGGCCCTCAGCCCTCGGCCGCGGGCCGGCACTCACCGCGCGGGTGCGGCCCGAACGCCACCAGCACGAAGTAGTCCGCGAGCCGCGCCATGGCGAGGGGCGCGGTCGGGCTCCGCGGCTCGGGGACGCGAGGGCAGCGCGCTCATGGCCCAGCCCCGGGCCTGGCCCGCGCACCCCGGACGCCCCGGGCCCGCTCCGCGGCGGCGGCCAGGGCTCCCGCCGCCATCTTCCCAGCCAGCCGGCCCGCCCGGCCGCGCCGTGCGCCTGCGCGGCCGCGCCCCGCCCCGCCCCCGTGGGCGTGGCCAGAACGACGCGCCCCCATTGGTCCAGCCGGCGCGGGCTCGGTTCCAGGGGGCGGGGCCCCGCCCTCCCGGCCTGGGCCCCGCCCCCCGGGCGATGACAGCGACGGCGGCTCGGGCGGGTCAACGGCAGGCGCCGCCCGCATTGGAGCTGGCCTCTCGCTCCGGGTTCCATGCGGGCTCGGGGCGGGTCCCGAGGCTCGCTCCCCCGGCGCTGTCAGACTGGTGGGAGGCAGGAGGGCCTATCCCTGCCCACGGATCGCCCAAACCCGGACGGAGGAGGAGCCCGAGGGCATCTTCCCCAGGGGCTGCCAGCCTGGCAATGGGGGGAGGGAGCACCCAGGCCCTGCCCTTGGGGTTCCCGGCCTGAGGAGGGCTCCAGCCCCACTTGGAAGCCCCATCTGTGTGGGGTGACACATGTAACACATGTCCTTTAAAAAAGGCTCGCTCCATGTCCCGCCGTCAAGAGCAAAGTTTAAGCCGTGAGGCACCTGGGGGTCCGCCTGCGTGCTTGGGAAATGGCTGTACCGCCACCCAAGTACCCTTAACTTATAGTGTCCACCACCCTCAAGGGACACCTCAAGGCGGGGGCCTGCCAGCGTCTCCCGCGCGGTGGCTTGGGGATGGGCAAGGACACACACTATGTCAACAGGACACGCAGGGAGAGGAGCGGGGAGGGTAGGCTCAGGACGGCCCCTCCCACACAGTGGGAGGGGAAGCGGGGCTCGCTCGCTTTTAGATGAGTTTGGAGCTGCAAGAACTGGAGAAGCAAACCACGGACATCCGTGGTCCGAGCCCTTGCAGGAACCAGCAGGGAGAATGATAACCAATCCCCCACCGGGCCCCTGTCCCTGCCCCTTGGCCTCAGGCCCAGACATGAACTCCTCTGCTTCTGTTGGGTGCTGGCTACCTAGGATCCGAAAGCTTCTTCTTTTGCTTGACTTGGTTTTGGCCCCTCACCCTGAAAGGGGTCCTCTGAACCGCACCACCACAGCACTCACTGAGCCTGCGCGTGGCAGGCAGCGTCCCTGGCGACTTCTCAGGCCCAGCGCCTGAGCCCAGAGCTGGTATCCCCCACCCTCATGCCCCACAGAGCAGCCTCCCCACAGGCTCCTCACGGTCAAGGGGAGGTTCGAGGTCGCTTCTAGACCATGACCTACCATTGAGTTTCTGCCCTCTGAACTGCCCAGGTCACCCTCAGAGGGGCTCGCCCCTGCCTGCCTCCTCCTCTTCCGGCATCTGCTTCCCCAAGGCCTTCTTGCCGGGGACCCTCCCCAGCCCCATGTCCCCTTGGCTTTCTCCTTCCACCCAGCATGGCTCCCATTGCCTGTCATTCTGCCAATGTCGTCGGTCCCCACCTCTCCGATCTGGTTTTCAGTGAACCCCTCTGCCACCCTCCAGCCACACACAGCCCTGACTCCGTTCTCAGAGCCCTCACCACAGTGACACCATGGCCTCCGCCTGCTATGAACATCCCCCCCACTGCCCAGCCTGCTCATGTGTGGTCAGCTCTCTTCCGCCCTGCAGTGTCCCCAACCCTCTTCCCCCACGTCCTGTGTCTCAGAGATGACCCCTGCCCCTCCTTCACAGAGAAGCCATCAGATGGGAGGCCTCCTGTTGCATCACGGACCCAGGCCCCTCCCCACACCCCAGCCGGGGCTCTGCCCCTCCCACCCGCCTCCCCGCCTCTTGCTGTTGGCTATGCACACCCCCCATCTTCCCCTTTCCAAGGATTCTTGCCATGAGGACCCAACTCCACATCTCCCCCCTTAAAACACTCTACAAACCCCCCCACGAAGCTGTTTGCACAGCCACTTGCCACCCTAGCTTTTCTCGCCCGCCCGCGAATTTCTCTGAAGCATCCCTCCATGCGGCCCGCCTCCCGTGGCCCAACCCCGGGTCTCCAGGGACCCCCGGCTCTGTTTCCGCATTCCCACAGGCGAGCAGCTCCCAGCGGGCAGCACATCACTCCCCAGAAGCAGCTCCTCCGACTAAGGATGGAGGAGGGGGCCCGTGGGTCCCCCTCGGAGGGCACATGGACAGTTAGAAGTGCCACGAGGTGTGCCGTGCGGGGACCGCAGATTGAAACCCAGAGACACAGGCAATTTCAGTCTATGTTTTTAATTGGTGCGGGAGCCACGTGGTCACGTTTGCTTTGGAAGGATGGCACTGGCCGCGGTGTGGGAGACAGACCGCGACAGGGAGGGGACTGGCTGGTGACAGGAGAAGCCGCCACAGAATCAGGCCCGCCCCTGGGGTCCGATGCCCACGCTCTTCCCTGTTTGTCCCTTCAGAACTGGCATCTCGGGCTCTACCCTGGCTCCGCGCTCTCTGCAGGCTGCAGGCGGTGCTCACACCTCCCTGGCCTCCCAGGGCCTTGCTGACTCTGAAACTCCCAGACCGTGTTCCCGTCGCCCACGCTTCAGCCCCCGCCTGTGGCGAGCCTGGAGGCCGGCCAGAGACCTCAGCCAGGAGATCCCCCAGGTGGCTCACCTGGCCACGCTGACCCGCGCCTCCCTGCGTCAGCAGCCGGGGGGCGGGGGGGTGTGACCCTTTCTCTCTGACCCGTCCACTCTGCCCACAGGGCGCCCCCATCACCAGCACCAGACCCCCGCACCTACCTCCCTGCCGAACTGCGCTCCTCTAATACAAATGCGATCACCTCACTCTCCCTCCAGCCCACACCGGTAAAACACAAACAAACAAATAGAACCGGGATACCTGCCCAGGCCTCCCTACCGAGCTAATCCACATGCGATCAATACTCCTGGGCTCATTCATCCCGCAAATGTTTACTGAACTCCCAGGGTGTGAGTGGTGGGAGGGACGGCGAGTGTGACCAGGTCAGCCACGATGAGCCCAACGCACTGAGCAAGGAGCAAGACCGGGGCAGGGGAAGACAGAAGACGGGGGACAAATGGACACAGAGGAGCCAAGAAAGGGGGCGATGGGCTCATTGTCCCTCGCAGACAGACGAAGAAAAGCAAAGAACCGCGAACACCAAGTCCATTATCGGTGGACTGTGGGTTGGCACAAGCTTAGCGGAGAACAATTTGGCACTAACTGTTTACAAAAACACAGGAGCCCCCCCCCCCGACCAGCATTTCCACGTCTCAGAAGGTGTCCTGTAGAAACACATCTGCGAGCTCGCACTAGCAGGGGTCTTCTCCTGGAAAGTGCCTAACCACTCATTGGTAAAGGACCAGTAAGTCCTTTTTGTGACTAGTAAGTCACAAAACACCGACCCTGCGGAAGCTGGGAGGTCTCTATGTTTACACGCATCTTAGCTACACAGGCACGTGTGTGTGTGAGTGTGTGTGTGTGTGACGCACACACAGGATGCCCCCTCCAAGCACTAGTGCGCACGAGAGGGAGGCAGGGGTGGGCGTCCCCCCGGGCCTGCTGGAGGCGCCCGCGGTGGGTGGCAGTGTGGAGGGCTTGCTTTTCAGTCTGTTTCAGGTGCTTACGGAAACCATTTAGTGCTGGGAGATGGGGGGGGGGGGCGCGGGGGGCGGGGGAGACAGAGCTGCTGGGGGTCTTGCCGTTGCCCCCGTGGAACCAAATGGCCGGCCTCCTGCTGTGTTCTCCAGCAGATGTGACCTGCTGTCCATGCCCAAGGGCCACTCGTCTGTCCATGCTGGGGGTGGGACGCCCCCGGGGATGAGAGGTGGTAGGTGGGGCCCAGCCCTGTGGGGGGGGGGGAAGTGTCCCCTCCCAGAAGGCGCTGGAAGGGAGGGCAGGACAGGGTGGGAGGGATGGGTGGGGGCGCCCAGGGAGAGCACTGGCCGGTGGTGTGTCCAGCTCCGCCTTCTCCAGGAAAGACTATTTATCTCTGGGGTTGCCGAGGACCAGCTCGGCCTGGACTGCCCTCCCCCAACACAGAGGGCTCCCCACGTGCGTGCGGCAGAAGGGGGGATCCGGGGTGGGGGAGCCCCTGCACCTGCCGGCCGCTGCCCCGTCCAGCCCCGCTGCCATGGCCTGGCTCCAGGCGGTCACCCTGGGCTGCATCAGCCTCCTCTACCTGCAGCTCCCGGCCACGCGGCCTCTCCCCCAGGGCGGGAGCCGGCGGCCTGCCAGGCCCAGGTGAGTGGGGCCCAGCCCAGCCCGCGCCCTGGCCGAAGCCCCAGAAGCCAGACTGCCTGGGCATGCCCGGCCTCGGCCCCCAACTGTCTCCCGTGTGAGTCTCCCCAGAGAAACCCCCGCCCCTCCGCCTGCCATTGGGGCTTACCCGCTGCCTCCAGCCGTGCAGGAACCCCCACCACCCCCATTCTCTGCCTGCTCTCCTAGGGCGCTGTGGAGCAAGCAGCCCCCTCCCCCTTACAGGAGAGGTCCCCCAGCAGGGGGAAGGCTGGAGGGGTCCCCAGGCCTGCCCTCTCTCCAAGGGAAGGGCTGTTGGGGGGGTCCCTCTGGCTCGGAGCGTGGTGGCTCACAGATGCCAGGCCGCCCTTTGCCCAGGAGCACGAGGTGGCTGGGACATGTGACCTGGACTCCCGAGTGGCCAGACCTGAGGCCTGAGCACGCCCCCCAGTACTCCAGGTGGGCAGTGCATGGGTCCGGGGTCCCGGAAAGGCTGGGTCATCATCTTCACTTCCTCTGTCCCCATCTGCAGGGGGCCCCCAGCCTGGCTGCCTTCCAGTGGCCCGCAGCCCCAGCGTCCTGCGCCCTGGCCTGCTGTCCGGACGTCACGCCAGGCCCCCCACGCGCAGTGGAGCGCCGGCCTGAACCCCGCTGTGGGCCAGCCCCTCTGGAACGGCTCCCGCCGACACCTGGGCCCCCGCAGGCCCAGAGCCCAGCTCCTGCGGGGGTGCTGTGGACTAGGCACCTGCCAGCTGCAGAGCCTCAGCCACCGCCTGTGGCAGCTCGTCGTATCGGCGGGCCCACGGGACGTGTCCCCCGTGGACCCCAGCAGTCCCCACAGCTATGGCTAGTGGGGAGCAGGGCAGGCCACACTTCTGCCTGTCCCAGTCACACCCTGCACCCCAGTCCCCAGCCCCAGCTCAGCCCGCCAGAGTCCCCTGCAGACAGCACTAGCTTTACCAGTGGCTCAGGCCCCCAGTGCCCCCACCTCCCCCCCGATATCCCCCAGGCCCTGCGGCAGCCGACCTGGGCCGGCTCTGGACCTCAGGACCCTAGACCCCCGGACGCATGTGGCCCCAGGCAGGCCCGTGGGCCGAGTGCTCGTGCCCGGGGCGTACGCGTCCAGAGTGCGCACTCAGGAGGTGGCCAGCAGCATGGCGTGCCGAAAAGGGCTTCAGCGGGGGAGGGATCAGCCGAGAACGTGCAGCACGAGTCAGCGTCCCGAACCCCCAGGGCCACGTCCGGGCAAGCAGGAGAGAGGAGCCGAGGTGGCCCGGGGTGGCCCCCTCTCTGCTGGTGTCCACCTCGTGAGACCCCATCCGGCCTGGACTGCACGGTGGCCACCCAGCTCCTCGCCCTGAGCTCTGCAGACCGGAGGGCAGTGGGGTGGGGCTGGGCGAGGGAGGGCGGGCCTGGCTAGGACCGGTGCTGCTCCAGCCGCAAACTTCGGAGCGGGGGCCGTGGTCGTGGCGGAGACCCCTGCCCGGATGCCCCTGGGGAGCTGGGGAGCAGCAGTGGGGGTTCGAGAGCCACACTGGGGCCTTCTGGGACAGAGCAGGGCAGAGCACCCTCCCCCCGCCAGGGCGAGGCACAGCTGTGTGTGGGGACAAGCTCTTGCAGCCCGAAGCTCAGTTAAATCGGAACCACCATCACCTCAAGGGGGTCCAAGGGTGGGGCTCACAGGCGCCCGACGCCCACCCTGCCCAGCAGCAGGCTTGCCGGGAAGCTGGGCAGGGCGCTGGCCGCGGTGACGAGAACAAGGTGCCCGGCCCACGTGCGCAGTCGTGGCCGTCCCCAAGCGCTGGCACCCCACACCACACGGGCCAACGCTCATCCAGAAGTTACTATTGCTTGTCGCTATTTGCCCATGTCACCCAGTCAGCTCCCCGGGTGTTCAGTGGGGACCCTGTCCTTACCCCAACTCTGGGAGCAGAAACTGCAGCCACAGGGGCCAGGGACAAGCCCACGGTCGCTGCAGTGCCCGCCCGCGGAGCCCAGACTCGGGATCAGGAACAGGCCTGCCCTCAAGCACCCTGGATCCCCCGAGGGCGGGAGGGTCCTGCAAGGGCCCTTCCCGGCTCCTCTCCCGTGCTCTGCTCGCTGTGTGGCCCAGGGACCACCTGGTCAGGTAAGGCACCTTCCCCCCACTAGGCCCTGCGGGGACAGTTCAGGCTGCTTTCTGAGGACTGAGGACCGCAGGGGTCCCCAGGGGACGGAGCTGAGGGTGCCCAGGTCCCAAGCCCCAGGAGGCGTTGGTGTGGCTGGGCGAGGCTGCCAGAGGCAGTAAGGGAGGCTGGGACCTTTGGCCGGCCTCTCAGCCACGTGCCAGCGGCCACTGCAGGCTGTCGGCAGAGGCAGGCAGGGAGCGTGCACCGTGGGGACGAGGTGCCAGGGCCTGGGGAGTGAGAATGAAGGGTCCAGAAGGGCTGTGCCAGGGCGAGTCAGGAGAGTCAGCTCAGCTGTGCCAAGAGCCTTCCCGGCTCCGGGCCCCGGGGCGAAGTCCTGGGCCTGTGTGTGGTCTGGCTCTCCCGGGGATGTCCCTCTGCACGGATCACGCCCCACACGCGGCCTCCTCACTGCCAGGCCCGAAGAGCGCACCTCGCGTCCTCGCCAAGGTGCTCCCGGAGACCTGGGCCGCTCTTCCTTGAGGTGGGATGGGCTGGTGACCTCACCACATCACTGATGTCTCATGAGGTCACCTGCCATCAAAGCGTCACACCTGGCGTCCGCGGGGCCCTGAGCTCCCGGCCCTGCCCTGGCTGTCTACCTGAAGCCCCCCGTCAGAGGTCCAGGGACAGCACCCAAGCCCCCGCAGTCCTCTTACCTGACGCCTTCTCGCCGCGTCTGCTTTGGTCAAAATCCCCTGTTAACCTAAAAACAGAGGCCCTTCGAAGTCAGAGGCAGCAGTGCTTATTTGAGATCAGTAAGGATAGCTATCCGGACGCACTGACGCGGGCAGGAGCCCAGGCCGTCCTCCGTCCTCCGACGAGGACACAGAGGTGGTGGGTGTGTATGAGCCAGGGTGGGGGATGAGTCCACCCACACGGGGACGGCGTTTCCACCGGCGCAGAGCACGTGGCCCACGATGCTGACTCTGAGCTTTGTGTCTAACTTCCAGTCCGGGGGGCGTCCCTGTCCGGCCGTCACAGACTTGGCTTTGTCACCCTTGCAGGCGGGCCTTTGGGGCGCAACGTTTCGAAGGCCCCGTCCAGAGGGGACTTTGCCCCGGGGGTGAGCAGTTCTTGTTTGCATCTTCCCCCTTTGGATCAAGATTTTTCCTCGAAAGCATCGATGATCAATTATCGGAAAGCGGCACTGATCAGTTATTAGAGCATCGTTGGTCCTCTGCTGGCGGGTGGCTCCTTGGGGTGTGGCGTGCCATCTGCGGTCCCTCGTCCCTGGGAAGGCCCGTTCCTGGTACCCGTCCCACGCAGGAGGGAAAGTGGCGTCTTTGCCGCCTCCGAGCACCGAGGGCCCGGCACAGCGGACGGCCGCCCTGCTGGCTTCTTGGAGGCCGACGTCTCCCGTGGTTTCTTGAGGTTTCTCCCCAGTCTCAGGGGCGTTACCGATCGTCTCAAAACGCTACGCAGCCACGATCAGGGCGGGGTCTGTGACACCCAGCGATGCAAAACAGAGTCTTATAACAGTAAAAAAAATTTATAATAAACAAACAAAGTGCTCAGTTTAACCCGAAGACCAGATCTGGACCGGGAGGCAGCACTGAGGGTCGTCAGCTGACGACCCTGGAGAACCGGGAGGGGTCGGCCGCCCGCTCAGAGCTCAGAGTTCATCTTGTCCTAGGTTTCACCTGAGCGTTTCACCCTGCAGTGGGCGGGGCCCACGGCAGCGCAGGCCCCACCTCACCCAGCCAGGATGCGGCCCAGAGCGAGGCTGCTGTCTCTGTCACTACTGCGAGGACATGTGAAGACTCCTCTGGCTCACTGTCGCCGTGGCAGCCAGCCGTTGCCAGACCCGCCCAAGGAGGAGCCTTCTCTCAGACCTGGCACCTTCTCTGGGGCTGACGTCACCGGCTTCGAGCATTCCTGACTGTGTGCGTAACCGGTTGTAGGTTTTGACCTGTGAAATGGGTTTAAAGATGATGCCGGGTGTTGAAGGATCTTTCCAGACAGAAAGGAAAGGGGGAATAGGGGACAATCACGACTACACTGAGTGCGTGGCGTCTCGTATCACTGGGGAGAAGTAAAAGGGAAAGGGGAAATGAAAGTTTGGAGGATACAGGCCTGGCCCAGACTCGGGGGATCTGTCGACAGCAGAAGCCACTCGCTTCCCAGGAACTTTAAATTTTGGGTCCTCGGTCGGTTGGGCGGCCCAGTTGGGTGTAGGAGCTTCCTCTCCATGGAGAACCGTGAATCCGAGTCGACACCTTTCAGGGGGGGCAACCGTGGGGGTAACTGAGAGCACCTGAGATTGCGGAGGGATCAGGCAGGAAAGAAAAGAAAGTGTTTTTAATTTTTTTTCTACAAAGGTCTAATTTACCTAATGGCTGTAGGTCAAAGGTTGCTTAGGAGAAAAAAAAGATCTCCTATCTGGAAAACAAGGATCAGAAACCAGTAATATTTCACCAAAAAAGGTCACAAAAATGACGATGGTCCTTCTTGGTTTATTTAGTCCCGTGTGATTCGGTCTCAATGATCTCGATGTTTTCGTTAACAGTTTCGTGAATCCAGTTTTTCCTTTTTAGAGTTCTATAAATCTTTACTCGCTTTGCCGTTATCTTTTTAAAGTTGTCAGAATTTAGAGAATTTTAGAGTATTTGTTAGAGGTGTTTTTTTTTTTTATGAATCTTTGGAGATGAAACTCATCGGTAGGAACACTTTTTAATCAGATCGGGCAGCTGTCCACACACACACGCGTATAGAAGACTGTGTTACCCATGCCCGGCTCAGTTCGTTCGGCCGTATGTAAAATTATGTTCTCAAGAAAACCTCCTCCACAAACCTGCAATTTCCATAAGCCTTCGGCAACATCCATATTTTTACCTTCCAGGTTTTGTCCTACCATTTTTTTTTCTTAGTTCAAAACATTTGACTTCAAGACAAAATTCCTTTTTCTTTTCTTTTCCTCCCAAAAAAAAAAAAAAGTCCTTTATATTCTTCTTTATCCAAATACCCATTCTCTTTTCCTTTCCCTCCACAGAAGGGCGTCTCAGGCTGCATACGCTCTCCTGCTGAGAACACACCTCCTGTTTGCCATAACGGTCATTTGCTTTCATTCTTATTATTTTTTTAGTAGTTTTATAAAACCCTTAGATCTTTTACAAGTTAATTTTGGCAAAGGAACTTACACAGGAGTCTGCAGAGTTATGGTCCGTCTCCAGTGGTTACATTTCAAAGACAGAATAGAGTTACAACTTTTAGAGACAAAGATTCAGTTTTTTTAGTATTATACCAGGATTTTAGCAATTTTATATCATTTTTAGTACATTCATATTAATAACACACGTATATAAACAGAATCAAAGTTTAGTATCATTTATTTTATTATATTTCCCATGTAATTTAACATATCAAATAAGTCTAATTAGTTTAATATTTTTTCTCTCATAAAGAGGGAGTACGAATCTTTTGAGGTATTTCAGGGACTCTCTGGAATACCCCAAAGTTATTCTTAGGTCAATAAGACTTAACTTAGAATCTGATTTTGGGAAGTTTGTTTGTTCATCATATCAAAAGTTTTAAAACATTTGGTCCAATAGGACCATAGGTCATTGTAGAATAATGCTTAATGAAATAATACTCAATTATCCATTTAGCCAAATTGTGTATAAAAGATTTCAAAAACAAATACAGATTACGTAGCAATAAGCAAAATTTGGCTCTTTTAATACTAAGAAGATTCAGTTTACTTAGGGAGCTAAAGATCTAATGATAAAGAACACAGAAAAATATTTTAATAAAACATATAATCCTTGCTTTCCCTTTATAATTTCTTATTAAGAGCAAACCAATAGTACAGGACAATTTTGTTCTTTCAGTAGAGAAATAACACTAAGTTTTAGCTTTACATAAGCACAAGTTTAATATTAAAGGTTAATTTTTGAAACCATTGTAATAATTTAATTTTAGCCAGCTTAGTCATCAGAGGTAAAATTCTAAGATAAACCAGGATAAAATTATTTACATTTCCCTTAATGAAAACATAGCTTCACATGTTATCTTTTATTGAAAGCATACTAATTCTTTCCATATTAATTAGAATTCCTAACCATTAGAAACCTTAATTTTTAGGGACAACTAACAGTAAGCAACTAGTATCCTTTAGAATGTCAAATCAATGAATGTATTTCATAACCTCTAATACTATAAGCTCTTTGATTGGCAAATACATTTCATAATTTTTAGAAATATATATTTCTCCAACATAGCTTAAGACATTTTTACTAACAGATCCAAATTTCTTTAGTTTTTCTGTATTAAGAAGCCAAAAGTAGGTAAGCTTAATTTAATAATTAATGTTTTGGTATTTTCTTACTTGGAAATGACCTGGGCAGTCAATCATTTTCATTTTTTGAAATTTAACTTAGTAGAACTCTAAGGTTTCACGTTACCAAGAGATTTTGGGAAACTATTTTAAAGTACACATACAATAAAAAACTATTGACGAAAACTTTCTTCAAATAACCTCTTATTTTATTTGTATCTATTTAATTATTAATTCCCAATAGCTATAGATTACTCATGAAAATCATGAGATTTTAAACAAAGTCAGTTATTATTCCAAGCTATATTCCTGCTGACAAACCCTGCAACAGAGATAAATAAAATTTTTTGTAAACCCACATAAAATAAAAATAATGTATTAAATGTTAATATCTCTAAAGACATATCTGTTTTAATTAAACCAAATTTAAATCAGTTTTAATATTAAATGTTTTCCCAAATCATGTGATCCTGAAAAGCTTTGGGGTTGTTTTCTGTTATGTTTCTTAATTTAGGTAAGCATTTAATTCCTTTAAGCCAATTAAACAGTGCTCTTTAGAAACCGATTTTATTAATCGTCCAGAGGCAAACATATATACAAACATACAGACAGACAGAATCAGAGACACGATAATTTTATCTAAAAACTTTAGCTATGAGATGGGTAAAACAAGACAAAAACCCATTCATTTGTAACAGTTAAAATAAGTTTATTTATTCCGATGGCTAAGGCTGTGAGATTTTTATTTGTCCTCGATAAACAATGTTTAAGGGCAGAAGGGGATGCTGCTTAGACATGGGAACCTTTTCGGCCACGTGTGTCTTCTTAAAAGTTTTTCTTCCCTGAATGTTTTCCTCTGGTTTTAGTTTTCAGCAGTTGTGTGCTGTGCTTCTGTCTTTGTTTATCTGTAGGAAGAACCTTGGAAATTACTGGAGACTTTAAACATTTTTTATTGGACTTCTAATTTTGCCAAATTTCCAGTCACAGAGTTATTAAATTCTTTGAAGTATCTTGTTGGGTTTCAGACAGGACAAACAGTAAAAAAAAAAATTAAAGCACCCACTCAGATGTCCCAAGTTTAATTTAAAGAAGGTATTTCGTCTTTTGGAAGCGTCTGCTCATCAATCAGAGAAGGTATTCCGTTGTTCCCGAGGGGTTCTTCTCCTGATGGAATCTTTCTCTTATGACAAACAATGTCACAGAGACCGGAAAAGGAAATGAGAGAGCGAGCATGCCATCGAATGACTAATCCCCCATCCAGGGCACTTCTTACAAGCAGGAGAGCTGTGAAAAGCACCTCCCAAGGAAAAAAGATTCTTCCCCACACAGGTAGCAAGCTCCCGTGGCCCCCTCCCACGTGTGAACTCAGGGGTGCTTCGCAGTCAGAGACAGCGGCCCGTGCAGGCAGTGAGCACACGCGCGAGCTTCTGTGGACACCGTCCGTGGGTCTGGGGGACGCCAGTCCCCGAAGGCAAAGCCGCGTTTGATCCCACTCCTGACACCAGATGCGACTTCAAAAGAAAAGGCCTTTCAACGTGACAGCGAGCATTTATTTGAAACGCAAAGAACAGCTATTGGGGAAGCACTGACTCAGGCAGACCCCCAAATAAAGTCCCGATGATGAGACAAGAGCCATGGGTGTGTCTATGAGAAAGGGAGGGGGTCGAGTCTAGCCACAGAAGGACGATGTTTCTGTGGGTGCGTGTGAGCGAACACAGTGATGCTCATTCTGAACCATGATTTTTCAGTCCGGTAGCCGTACGTCTGCTTTCTTGTTTCCTCACAAACGGTTATCTGGGAAACGAGGCTGCTTAGGCTGAGCGTCAAGGTTATTGTGCCCTGTTTTAACATCCCAGAGGGTTGAGGATCAGACGTGCAGGGCAGCTCCTCTAGGAGGGCAGCTGCAGCTCCATGTTAAAGTAGCTCCGTGTGTACCGCTGTTCACACGCCTCCCGCCCTCTCCTCACCCCACCTCCGTCACCCGAACCCTGTAGGCCAGACGTTTGCTCTTTCTCCAGGTCCAAGCCACCGGCTTGGGGGCGCCAGCTCTGTCCGTCCTTCTCCCGGGATGGCGCCTCCTCCCCACCTGTCTGGCAAACGAGGGAAACACTGGGGAATAAAACACACACACGCGCACACACACACACACACACACACAGTGCCACCCTGTGCGTGGCCGACACGCCAGTGGGAGGAGACGGAAGGAAACAAACCCCAGAGGTACAACAAGCTGCCTGCGGAAGTCCCTGTGCCCTGGGACACGAGGGCCCAGGGCCCTGAAGGCACAGCTGTGCTTTGCCATTGAAACGGGGTGGGGTGGGGTGGGCTGGGGGAGGTGCCCCTCTTTATTCTCAGTGTGGGCAGGAGGAGCCCATGGCAGTGAGAGCACCCTCCCACAGCTCCTGCCTCCTAGCGAAGCCAGGATGGCGCCTGGAGCCCCAGGCCCCCAGCCCTGAGGTGCAGCCCCCCCCGTCCCCCGCTTCCCAGCAGGAGGGAGTGACGCGTGTCCTCCATCTGCCTCTTCCTGAGACAACGTCGGTCCAGGCAGGCGTGCTGGCCAGCCTGGACCCCGCCGTGTCCTCAGCCCCAAGACGCAGCCCACACATGAGCAGTGCTGTCTGAGTGCCCCTCGCCCGGGCTCGCAGTGAAGCCCCTCACCCCAGGAGCCTGACAAAGACCACTCCTGACCGAACCCGCCCGGCCCTCAGCAAGAATCCCCCTACCCCTGACGGCTCCTCTTAGATGCCCCTCACTGCCCCATGGTGTGACGGCCCACGGCCCACTGTGAGTGGGCCCCGGGCAGCGGGGGGCGCCTCCTGCAGACCCCACCCAGCGGCCGTCTGGGGGCCCGGCGCTCGGCCTGACAAGGGTTGGCCGCCCTGCCCCCTGCCTGGCGCCGGTCCGCAGAGCAGGCTGCCATCTTGGCCTGGTCAGTGTTCCCTGACCTGGGCAGTGTGTCCAGGAACTTCTGTACCCGGCAGCACCCCTGCACGGGGACCGTGACCCCCTCCTCCCCTCCCCCGCCCTCCCCCGCTGCGGTGCCTGCCAAGCGCACGGGGCACGGGACCGCTCGGCCAGCATGACCCCAGCATGACCCCAGCATGACTGCCTCACGCGTCCGTCTCCCCGCGGAAACCCATCGATGACCGGACCGGGCAGGGCGAGGGAGGCAGCCGCTTGCCCGGGCCTCCCTGCCCTCCAGCGCGTAGGTAGAAGGCGGCCAGCCTCGGGCTCCCCCGGGCTTCCCTGGGTCTGCTGTAGGATGCCCCGTCCCTGCTCCCTGTGCTGTGACCCGCCGGGGGCCGGGCCTGCTGGCCCTGGCCGCAGTGACGCCTTCGGGAGCCCTTCCTTCCCGCTCCAACGAGCGTCAGACCGGCTCCCTCTGACGCCAGCCCCTGCCCGGCCCGGCCCGGGCCCCTGCGGCTCTGGGGGTAGTGTCTGGGTCCTGCCCGGTGCCGGCCCAGGCGGCTAGGCCGCGGGCAAGGCCCATGGGGCAGAGCGGCAAGTGGCCGGGTCACCCCGGGAGTCTGCTCGGGGCAGGGAGGGGCCCTTCTTGTGCTGACACATTAACTTTTAGGTCCAGGAGGACGGTGGATGGTCACTCATTACCAAGGGCCCAGGTCAAGGGGTTGGGTGGCGTCCAGGTCCTTATGTAACCTGTGGGCATATATAGGGGTACACGCCCTGTGGGATGCTTACCCACCTGCCCGCTCAGCTCCCTCTCAGGATGAAGGTGGCCGTGGTGAGCTCCCCAGACCCCACGCTGGGCGGCTCTCCTGCCCGCTCCCCGGGGGGCTCCGGCTGGCCCTCATGGGGCCGCAGTTCCCGGCCCTGCCGGTGCCCACCCGGTCGCCCCGTGGGAGGGTTCCCCCTTTCCCGCCGTGGCCCCGCTGGGGCCAGTCTGCAGTCAGCCCCTCGGCTCCCAGGGGACCGGGGCCTTGAGGAGAAGCAGGTGTCGTGCTCCCTGGAGGCAGGTGTCCGCTGCCGTCCACCTGCAGACACGCCTCAGCCTCGCCGGGGCCGCCGGCCGGCGCAGGGGCCGGAGCTGGGGCCGTGCTCAGAAGGGGCCGTCTCTGCGGTGTCCCCCCACCCGCCTCGGCGGCCCCCCGGCTTAGCCCTGCGCCCCCGGGGTGGGGGTGGGCGCTTCCTCTCGGAGCCCCCTGGTGCAGTGGGTTCGGTTCCTGCCCACCCAGGGCCCAGACCCTTCCCTGGCCTACCGGCCGGAGCCGGACACCAAGGCGGCCAAAGACAAGGACGGCTTCCGGAACTACAGCGTAAGGACCCGCTGGGCGCCCGCGCCCTCGTCCCTGTCCCCCCGGCCGCACCCTACCTCTACCTGGGCCCCCCGGACCCCTGCCCTGCCCTGCCCTCCTCCCCGCTGCCCCTGGGACCCCCCGGGGTCACTCCTGTGGGGCCGGCCTGGGGGAGGCGGGACGCGCAGGGCTGGCCGGCCCGGCTGACCCTCCGGCTTGCAGTCCGGCCCGCTGCTGGACCGCGTCTTCGCCACCTACAAGCTCATGCACACGCACCAGACGGTGGACTTCGTCAGGAGGAAGGTACCGGCCGGCTGCTCGGCCGCAGCTCCCAGCGGGTGGACAGGGGCTGGGCCGGGGTCGGCCCGCGGCCCCGCTGACCGGTCCCTCCCTGGCCCAGCACGCCCAGTTCGGCAGCTTCTCCTACAAGAGAATGACCATCATGGAGGCCGTGGACATGCTGGACGGGCTGGTGGACGAGTCGGACCCCGACGTGGACTTCCCCAACTCCTTCCACGCCTTCCAGACGGCCGAGGGCATCCGCAAGGCCCACCCCGACAAGGGTAGGGTGCGCCCCCGCCCCGCCCCGGCCGCGGTGGGGGGCTGCGCTTCCCCAGCAGGCCCCCGCCAGCCCCCTCTCCTCTCCTCTCTCCTTCCCCCGCAGACTGGTTCCACCTCGTGGGGCTCCTGCACGACCTGGGGAAGGTCCTGGCTCTGGCAGGGGAGCCCCAGGTGAGGGCAAGGTGGGGCAGGCAGCCTCGGTTCTGGGGTTCCGAGCTTGGGCCCCCCCCCCCCGCTCGGTGGGGAGCCAGTCACGCCCACCCACAGCAGCGCGTCTGTCCATCTGTCCCCAGTGGGCGGTCGTCGGAGACACCTTCCCGGTCGGCTGCCGTCCCCAGGCGTCCG
Organism: Macroglossus sobrinus; assembly: GCA_004027375.1. NCBI lineage: Eukaryota > Metazoa > Chordata > Mammalia > Chiroptera > Pteropodidae > Macroglossus > Macroglossus sobrinus. Next base: position 95,678 of record PVKZ01003401.1, read on the forward strand.
TGGTTTTCCGTGACACCACCTTCCAGGACAACCCCGACCTCCAGGACCCTCGATACAGGTGCCGCCCCTCCACTGCCGCCGCCCCCCCCCCACCAAACCCGCACCCCCGCGAAGCCCTGACGCCCCCTCTCTCCCCACAGCTCGGAGCTCGGCATGTACCAGCCGCACTGCGGCCTGGAGGACGTGCTCATGTCCTGGGGCCACGACGGTGAGGCCCGGGGCTGGCCGGCGCCCGGGGCCGTCCCCCGGGGGCGCCTGGCGGTGACACGCTTTCTCCCGCAGAGTACATGTACCGGGTGATGAAGTTCAACAAATGCTCGCTGCCGCCGGAGGTGGGTGCGGGGGGCGGGGCCGGCCCCACGCGTGCGCCCTGAGCCGGCCCTAACCCTGAGCCGGCCCCACACGGCGCGGCTCCCTCCTGTCCCCAGGCCTTCTACATGATCCGGTTCCACTCCTTCTACCCGTGGCACACGGGAGGTGACTACCGGCAGCTGTGCAGCGAGCAGGACCTGGCCATGCTGCCCTGGGTGCAGGAGTTCAAGTGCGGCCCCCTCCCCCTCCCTTTCCCGGGCCTGGGCAGGGGCAGGGGGACGGGGAGGGGTACGGGGCCTTCTCCACGACGCATTGTCCCTCCCTCCGTGCAGCAAGTTTGACCTGTACACCAAGTGCCCCGACCTGCCGGACGTGGACAAGCTGAGGCCCTACTACCAGGGGCTCATCGACAAGTACTGCCCGGGCGTCCTGAGCTGGTGACGGGCCCGCCCGCCCCGCTGAGACCGCTGGAGTGCCCCAGGGTGCACCCCTCCTCTCCTCTCCGGGGACCCCACGCACCCCCTGTGGTCTGTGCTCCCCACCCTAGTGGCCACTCTGCCCGCGGGGTAATAAAGACCTTGAAGCAGCTTGAGTCTGACCCTCACGAGGGCCGCGGTATCTTGTGGAGCCAGGCCGTCTGCGTCCAGTCACACGTGTGTCCAGCTGTGCCTGGCGCCATGAACGTCTAGCTCATCCTCCCAGCTCCAGCGTCAGAACCTGGGGTCACCCGACTCTCTCCCACGGTCTTACAGTTGTCACAAAGTCCGCTGGCCTCAATCTCCTTAAAAACAAACAAACACACACACACACTTTATAGCTGAAGAACTCACTACAGAAAGCATCAGATGACAAAGGCACAGCTTAGTGGCTTCTAACACAGCCCATGAATAGATAAGCTACCCCAGCGTCCTCCCTGTGCCCCAAGGTGCACCCCCACTTGGCTCAGCCTGTCACCTCCTTTCCTAAGTGGTTTCAGCCCGTGTGTACCCCTAAAGGGCTCAGTTCTTGGAAGAAAGTGGGTCACTTGCCTGAGAGAATTACCTTGTCGGGTTCTGCCCACGACAGCCCCTGGCACCATCACGGCTGCTGGCATTTCCTGCCCATTACTACGCGCCCTCAGAGGCCTCATCAGATTCGGGTGTGGCTTGCTGGGGGCGAGAGGCCTTTAGAGCTGTTGGTGTGACTTCTACCAGGGGACACACGTCTCTCGTTCTGTCAGAAGCCACTGCGTTCAGGCTCATCTATAACAGCCGTAACCCGTGAGGAGGTGGATTAGCCGCGGTCCAGCCCACGCTGCCCTCGCTGGCGTCCCACGAGGCTCCCTCCCAGGGCTGCGGGTTGCCGTTGGCATGGGGACGGCAAGGTTTTACTCCGGTCTTTCCGTTGACATTACTCCGTAAGGGTTGTTCCCCTCGCGCCCTGTCAGGCGATCAAGTCGCCTGCTTCTGCAGGAGTGCAGGGACCTCGGCTCGACCGCGCGTCGTCGGGCCATGGGGTTATTGTCCTCAGGGCCGCTCACGGTCTCTCTGACACGACCTCAACGGCCTCTGGAGATAGATGTCAGCAGACTGGTGTCACGAGACACCCAGACCGTCAGTTTCCTGTGTCTGCCATAACAGACGACCACAAACTGGGTGGCTTGAAACGTCAGACGTGTGATCTGTGACTCCTGGAAGCCAGAACTCTGGGACCGAGGTGTCAGCAGGGCCGCGCTCCCCCTCAGAGGCGCCTGGCAGGACCCTTCCTGCCTCTTCCAGCGTCCCCGTGGCGGCCGGTGACCTCTGGCTCCGGGCTGCATGTCCCCGTGTCTGTCTCTCTCTGCTTCTCCCTTATAAAGACACTTGTCATGACATTTGGGGCCTTCCAGATAACGCAGGATCATCTCATCTCAAGACCCTTAATCGTACCCGCAAGATGGTTTTCCCTAATGAGGTCACACTCATGAGTTTCGGGGGTTTGTACGGACATTTTTTTTTGGGGGGGGGGCATTCATCAGCTTCCCACAGAGGCCGCTGCAGACTCAGAGCTGCTCCAAGGAGCCCTGGCTTCCCTGAGTGAGAAATGGCGTTTCAGACCCACGTTTGGGGCTGAAGTCGCGATCGCCTCCTGGCCCTCCACCTCCACTCCTCGCCCTGGCCGTGGCCTTCAAAGGAGGCGTCTCCCACGGCCCTCCTCGCCCTGCTCAGGCTGCTGCATGCCCACGGCCTGTCCTGCCCAAAGCCCACCCTGGCCCTCCCCGTCGGCCACCGTCCCCAGGCGTGTGTGGTCTGTGCCCCGGGCGGCCGCCAGCTGTGTGCTGGCGTCGGGCGAGAATGGGCGCAGGTGTGTTTGGAGACGAAGCCCGGTCTCTTCTCCCTTCACGAGTTTCCTCTCAAACAAGCCCCACCCGACGGGGCCTCCCTCCCTGCCGGTGTGGGCGCTGTCCTCCTCCTGCGCCCCACCCTGCCTGTGAGCTCAGGCACGGAAGGTGCAGGGCTCCAAGCGGGTCCCTCTCTGGGGCGTGTGGGGCGGCTAAGAGAGGCAGGAAGGGGGGATCAGAGTAGACTGGACCTTGGCGATGGGGCCGTGAAGGGCATGCCTTGGGGTGGGCAGACCTCCGCTTTCCCCATAGCAAGGAGGAGGCTGGGGTGGGTAAGGGGATGAGCCCCAAAGCTGGGCCCCAGGGGGCTGCTAGGCGGGGCTGCCCCTCTGGGTCCAACGCTGCCATTCCCCACTGCAGAGAAGGAGCAGCCGCCTTCACCCCTATCCCCAGGTCGCCCCCAGGCCTCTGTGCCCCTTGCAGACCCCAACCTGGCCATCTCCCAAAAGGCCCAGGTTGACGGGAGGGCAGTGGGGGCAGGGGTCTGTATTTCTGTCCACGCAGGGCACTGTCAGGCCTCACTGGGGGCCCCAGGGCATGGGGACAGCCGAGGGGCGCCCAGAAGGGAGGGCGGGCTTGGCTTCCCCTCTGGCTGGCGCTGGCGTCTCACCTCCCCCACCCCGCCCGTGGGCCTCTGTGCCCGCCTCTGGTGGCATCCGGCACCAGTCCCTGGTCCCTCCCAGTCTCGCTAGCTCGGGGCTCAGGCCTTCCAGCACCCTTCTGATCAGTAATGTTTCTCTGTAAATGAGCCATTTTCCCTCGAGATAGTGAGGTGGAGAGAAATCCAGAATTTCTCAGGCCCGTTTGGGGCTGAAGGCTGGGAACGCCAGCTGGGACTGGGAACCAGCAGCCCACGGCCTGCTCAGCAGAACAGGTAATTCCGGCCTCTGCCGCTCTGAACGGATGATTAATGAACAGAAACCTGCTCAGGTTGGAGCTCAGAGGGGCCGCAGGGGGAACCCCCAACAGGAAGAGGCTGCTCTCCGCCTCCAGCAGGAAAAAGGCGGGGCTTCTCCTCCCTGGCAACCGCTCAGCCAATGAGAGACAGTTACAGCTCAGCCAATGAAAAGCCACGACACTTCTAACTCCCAGTGTCCTCCAATGGGCTCTCTGTTAACAACAGCCTCTCTAAACTCTCCCTTTTCTCTATAAAAGAACCTTCCTCTGCCTTGATATCCCGGCTTGCGCTGAGATCACGGGTTCGGGATGGCAGTTCTTTGTTTCCTCCAAATACACAAGAAGACGTATCTATTTGCTTAAGGTTGACAGAGGCCAGGCTGTGGGGACAATGAGCAGGCAAGAGAGGAAGGGGTGGCAGCTTCTAAAGGCACAAACGACCCAAGAAAACACAATGACAAGTTCAAACCTCTCAATTTCAGCTCATGTTCAAGGCCAAGCGTGTGATACTCGGAGCAGTTCTCGCAGTGTGGTCTGCGGCTGCTTAGGGGGGGGGGGGTCCCTGAACCCTTCAAGGAGTCTGTAAAGTCAATGGCATTTTCATAATATACGGAGACATCATGTGCCTTTTTCGCTGAGTTGACACGATGGTGGCCTGCACGTGAGTCTGGGCAGAAGCACAACCCGACAAGAGGCCCCGGATGCTGGTCCCACGTCCTTCAAGCTACACTCCCAGTTTAAAAAAATGTCCATTTTACTCAAGAATGTCTTTGAAGTAGTAAGAGTTGTCAATATCATTACATCTCCATCCTTGAGTGTGGTCTTTTTAAGCTTCCCGGTGACAGACTGAGAAGAACTTGCCGAGGCCTCCTGCTTTGTCCTAACTGTGCCTCAGGGAAAAGCACGGGGTGACTGAGGTTTCAGCTCAGCCAGTCTGGTTTCCTCAGAACGACCGATGACAAACTATGTTGTCTTGGGTATTTAGCAGGTACAGTCTTAAACATTTCCAAAGTGAGACGGTTGCTTCAAGGAAAACAATGACAGCATTTGTTGCCAATGATAAAATTTCACTTTTAAGTAAAACTTAGGACTTGGGACAAGCTGTATGTGTTGGAAGACGGACAGAAGGCTTCGGGATGTGAGTGCCTGACTTAAGCTTTGACTGTGAGGTGTCTGCTTCAGAGGCGGCCATCGGGAGAACGAACACACTGTGACCACAGGACCAGGTAAAAATCCAGGCCATCTACCCCCAACCGAATTTCCTTTGTTTTAAGAGATATTGGTTGATTCTGATGACTATTTTGGTTACTCATCTTTTTTCTCTGTGGGAAACTCACCAGAGGCCCGGGTGGGTGCCTCCCCCACCGGTATTACCAGCTGATAGCCTTACTAGTGATCGACTGAGGCCAGCAGGAAGCACTGTTTCTGCTACTGTGAACTTGACACCTTACTCACACTTCAAGATTTTTCTGATGAGCTTGATGGTGATAGTAATGAATGTGTTTGGAAATGGTACAATGGACTGTCTTGACGTTTAGGAGATGATCTGCATAATTCAATGAGCCAATACCTTCCACATGACAATATAGGAAGCTCCGTGGTATGGTTTTAAATTCCAAATCGCGCTGAACCCCGAAAACACTCCTACTCGGTTTTCACGTGGTATTAAAAAAATATATTCGCAACGATCTGCAAAGTTTTCTAAATACCCTTCCTCTTTCCAACTCCATGTCTGTGGGAGGCCAGATTTTCTCATAGATTTCAACCAAAAACACATTGCGACAGATTGCCCGGAAGCACCTAGGAGAATCCAGGCATTGAAGAGGTTTCGCAAAGACGAGAGACTGTGCCGTGGAAGCACATGCTCGCGCGATGTCTCCGCTTTTCGCCTACCACCTTCTGCTCGCACGTAGCCTGTTCTCATTCTCTTTTCTGTGCTCCCAAGTCCCCACAAGTTCCTGTGTGCCGTGACACGGTGTGCTCTGATGCCTGTGTTTTTCTTCGTTCAGATTCTACGGTGTTTCCGGCCACCCTTCGGACTGGCTGCTCTTGGGGTACACGCTCGTCTTGGTTCAGTCAGCTGGAGTCAGGAGAGGTCTGTGGTCCCCACACCAGGATCTGTGACTTGGGAATGGGCACACGGTGGCACGGTGTGTGGCGTTTCTGGTACCACCGGGATAGGAGAGAATCTGCTTCCCTCCTAAGACTCCTGCTTCAGTAGCTCCGTCACTGCCCAGAGCTGCGTGTCCCTGCGTGAGGGACCGGGAGGTTGCTCTTGATGTGCCTCGCAAAAGGAGTGATCTATCACTTTCGAGCATGTTACTCCTCCTTTCTTGGTTCTGCTCCATTTGTTTTAAGTGTGTAACTGGCCATAATTAACTCACACACATAAACACACACACACACGACTTGTCAATTGGCCTCTTTAAAACAAAACATGATTTCACCCCTAAAACCAGCCAGTCTCTACAGATGTGGAATGAGACACAGTTCAAGCCTCAAGAGCAGTGGGCTGCAACTCTAAAAATTGCCAATTCCAAAGAAAATATTTGATAGGACAAAACAAAACACTATGCCACCCTTCATACTTCGTGTTTTTGGAAATAGTTCCTTTTCATGAAAAAATGTGCTATTATTGTGAACATGTTATGAATTTATTATGTTTAAATAAAACAAGTAGGTATTTAAAGAGTACCTTGTTTTGTCACCAGGGTGGTAAATGTTGATAGAGGTAACTTTTGTGACCGAAAGCTCTTTGGGGCCCTCCAGAATCGTAAACAATGGAAGCAGGCCCTGTGGCCGGGCGACCTGGCCTGTGGGTGCCAGCCAACTTCTTTTTGCAGGAACCCTGTCCTCTGCCCTCGGGGTCACGTAGGAATGCAACCACGTGTAGCTGTCACCAGACTCAGTACGGCCATAGCACGCACCTTTCCCGAGGGGGTGTCGACCACCATGGTGGACACCGTCTGTCACATTGGGCAGTGATTTGTCATCATTAATAGCACTTTGTGTGTATCTGGACTTGCTGTCCCTACCTCTGTGCTTCCTTCAGGACCACTGTCCCACTAGCTCAGAGGATGCCCGTCACAGAGGTGGCCTGCGCAGCACTGCATGCATCTGTGGTCCTCCTTCATGGCGGAAGACACAAAGCAGAGGCTGGCATCTGTGGGCCCCACCCCCATGACCCGATGGAATGGTGGCGTGGCCAGTTGAAGACCCAGCCATGGGGCCTGATTGGCGAGGACACCCTCGCGAGTCAAGATGCAGAAAATGCCCCGTGTCGAGCCCAGAATAGTGTCCAGGAGCCATCGGGTGTACGTGGGTGAGGGCCCCTCACTCCTGCAACCAGTGACTCCTGGTGAGGCTCCTGCCACCTGTCCCAGCGACTCTGGTCACGCTGCCCCGTGAAGCGTGGTCCCCAAGGGAACAGCGTGCCCTCCTAGACACGCAGCTTCCCTTGAGCTGGACACGGCCTGCCACGTGGCTACTCGGAGAGCCTCTGCCACTGGATGAATCAGGGCGTCGGCCTGCCATGGCTGTGTCCACAGTGTGACCCTGTCAGGCCTGGCTGTGGCAAGGTCTTGCTCACGGTCAGCTGAGTAAGTTTATCCATGACGGGGAGATAGTCGAGAGAACTGCTGGCTCGATGTGTCTGTTTGCTTATTCATTTTTTTTCCTCTTTGAAGCTTGAAAAAATTGTTAGGTCAGGGGACTGAACATGTACAAAATTAGTTAAATGAAGCTTGTAAAGTAGTTAAAACATTTTAGGCATTTATAATCTACAGACGGAACACTTGGAGTTATTGCTAAAACCTGCTAGATTTAAATGAAGAGAAGAAATTAAAATTCATGGATTGGGAGACTTAGTATCGCTATGGTGACGATACCACCAGAGCCATCTAGGGATTCAAAATCCCAATGGATTGTCTTGCAGAAACAGGAAAATACAATCTAAAATTAACACAAGATCTCAAGGGACCCAAAACAATCTTTTCCAAACTTACTAGGAAGTGACAGTCATCGACCGCAGGGGTCCAGCACGCAGACACACGCGGGGACTGATGGAGCAGAACAGAAACCGCAGGATCAAACCCTGCACGTGGTCAGCTGATTTTCGACAAGGTGCCGAGATGATTCAGTGAGCCCCCTTTTTAGGTATGAAAGGGATGCTGAGGATGGGACGGCGACACCCAGAAGCCAGGGCGGTGGCAGCTGGTCAGCACCTGGGCTCGGTTCCCCGCCGGAGGCAGGGGGCGCACGGTCCGCAGGCCCCCGGGGAGAGGGAAACAGCAGACACACGTTAAGCACAGAGGGGCCTTTATTGGCTCCTGACCCCAAGTGGCTCCTCCGTCTGTCCGCGTCCCGCGCATGCGCAGGTGCTGGGGCTGCAGCATCAGATCCCAACCCCCCACAGCTCTGACTGCAGCCTCCTGGGAGGGACTTTGAGCTGGTCTCACGTCCGCCTCCCGGGCTGTCATCCAGGCAGAGGGTGCCCGGGAAGGGACGTGGTGGCGCGGGGGACCCGTGGGCCCTCGACACAGCCTGGCAGCCACAGCCTTTCCCCGAGGGCAGCGCCCTGACCCATGTGTGCCAAGACAGCTGGCTGAGGCCAAGTCCTGCTGCAGAAGGCCAGCTACGCCGGCGACCGCAGCCCTCCGGGACACGCGGCTCACAGGACGCCGCTACTTCCTCCGCCGGGACGTCTGGGAGCTGCTGCTGCGGCTGTTGGGGGCGGGGGCGGCCTGGTCGCGGGCTGAGTCCTTGGTCCTGGCTGGAGGGGACCACCAGGAGGGGCGGGGCCCGAGCAGGGCCTGCATGACCCTAATGGCCCCGACCGTGAGGATGAGCCCCCAGAGCAAGGTGGGGGCCTCCAGAGGCGACAGCTGGCTCCGTAGCCAGTGGAGAGCCCGGGCGAGGGTGCTGCTGGCGCTGCGTGCCCGGGGCGGGCTCTTGTCCTGTGGGCGCAGGGTTGAGGAGGGTCCGTGGGGGGGGCGTCACCCACCCACCCCCCACCTTCTCGAGCCTGGCTAACGCCTTCCTACCTGGAAGCCAAACTGCCGGAGCAGCGCGTCCAGCACGGGGTCTCCCAGGGACACGGATGGAAAGAATTCCTCTACCCACTGGCGTCGCCACCACCGGCTGCAGCGGGGTGGGCGGACAGTTCAGGCAGTGCCAAGCGCAGCCCCCAGCCCCCCACCCGGCGCGCCAGCCTTACCCCTGCTCCCCAGGCTGTGAGAACCAGTACTTGTAGCGCTGGGCCCGCACGTAGGTGGGCGGCTGCTCGCGGAAGGGGTACCTGGCCAGGTCGTTCTGGATGAGGCGGATCACTGCGGGGAAGGGGGGGGCTCAGCTCCCAGCGCCTCCAGCCCCGCCCACAAGGCCCCGCCCCCTCTCCCCTCCGCTCCGGCCTCACCTGGCTCCTTGCCCTGCAGCAGGCAGAGCACCAGGCTCGTGAACCAGGGGCTGTGCGTGTGGGGGCCCAGGGCCGCGAACCACATCTGCCAATCCAGGCGCGGCTGGTGGGGCGTCACGACGGGGGGCGGCCGGCTCACGTTCCCCGGCTTGTACATGAACTCGATCTCCTGTGTACCCAGCCAGGGTCACGAGGGCGGCTGCGCCCGGGGCCCCCCGAAGCACCCCCCCCGTCCCGCACAGAGCCTGCTGGGTGCCCCCACCGTCCAGTGCTGCCCATCGTAGCTGCCCTCCAGCACCACCTCCGGCCGCCCGCTCATAGAGCTCATCCGGCGGAAGAGGCCGTAGGAACCGGCCAGCTGCAGGTGCTCCACGGCGCCGAACAGGCGGTGGGCGCCGGTCCACAGGCGCCCGTGCGTGGACGGCTCCATGTACGAGTATGGCACCTGGAGGCAGGTGGGTGCAGGTTCAGCGCCGCCCCTGTGGCCCCCACCCCCACCCCTGCGAAGGGCTACCCACCAGGCTAATGACGAACAAGGCCGCGGTGGCGACGCCGAAAAGGAACAGCTGGACCGCAGCACCAAACTTCCGCAGCCACCCCCACACCTGAGTCCACCTGAGGGGGGACGAAGTGCAGTCAGCCCTGCTCTGGGGGCTCCACAGTCATCCCCCCCCGCCCCACCCCCCCTCACATACCTCCAGAGAGCCCGCAGCAGTTCCCAGGTGAGGGAAGCCGCCCCCAGCCACATGGTGGGCAGCGTCACCACCTTCAGCCACTGGGAGAACTGGTGGAAGGTGAAGGCTGTGGGAGGAAGCGGGTGTGAGGGCGGGCGGTCCGGCCCCGCCCCGCCCCCCGTGCCCAGCTGGCACTCACTGATTCTGGAGCGGACAGCGCGCTGCTCCCAGTCCACCTCCAGGCCGAAGTAGTGCACCGTGCCGTAGGCCAGCAGCCCGGGGACCGCCAGCTCCAGGAGCAAGGCTGGCAGGCCCAGCAGAGCCTTGGGCCAGGCTGTAGGGCAGGGCAGTCATGGTCAGCTGGGAACAGGGTGGAGGGCTAGGACAGAGGCCACTTGGGGTGTTGGAGGGAAGGGGACACGAGGGTGAGGACGGCTGGCTGTCCCGCGCAGCTGTCACTCACAGGCAGGTGTCTTTTTGCGGGGGCTGTCGCCAGGCTCGGCAGCCAGGTGCTTGTCATCCAGGAGGGCGGTGGTGAGCACCAGGGTGAGCAGGTTGAAGAAGTTGTAGTTGCCGGTGACGATAATCAGGACTTGCAGCAAGACCTGGGCAGGGGTCGGCACTCAGCGCTCCCAGGCGGCCCCGGCCTGAGCCCTTTGGAGCCACGGCGCATGCCTCAGTCTCTGCTGCAGGCTTCCCGGCCCCTCTCCAGCACCCCTGGCCTCTGTCCTGTCCCATCTGTCTGTCCTCTACTCCCTATCCCATGGCTCCCGCCACCACCTGGAGCCAACCCGAGCTCAGCACATCATGCCCTTGCTGATCAGGGAATGACGCCCCCAGCAAAGCTGCCCCCTGACCCACAGACACACCTTCACACTGTGAGTCAGCTCGTCCCTCTGCCCAGGAGGCTTTTCTGACTGTGGCAGCAGCCGCCCTGTCCCCGGGCAGTGCGCAGGAAGGCCACGTCCCACCTGTCTCCCTGGTGGCTGAGGCCCCACCCACCTGGGAGTAGAAGGCAGCCAGGCGCAGGCGGCGAGTAGGCGCGAAGAACAGAGGTGGCACGGCGATCTCGATGAGGAAGGTGGCCACCACGCTGAGCCTGTGCAGCCAGACGGGCAGGTGGTGGGCAAACCAGGAGGCAGGTGTGGGCAGGCACTGCGTCTCGTAGTGGTAGGTGAGGGCTGCGGGTGACAGTGGGTGGTCAGGCTGTGCAGAGGCTCCGAGAGTGCCCTGTGTCGGGGCTGGGATCCTCACCAGTGAGCCCCCACCATGCGGGGCAGCGGCTGGTCAGCTTGACCACGCCAGAGGCGAACATGAGGCGAAACAGCAGCCAGCGCACGAGCCAGAAGGGGAGGTCCTCGTGAGGCGAGGCCCCCGCCGGCCTGCCCTGGGGGGGCTGCCTCAGGGCGGCCACCAGCACGGCCAGGAAGCCAGTCTCCAGCAGCAGCGAGTCCCTACAGGGAGCAGGAAGAGCACAAAAGGCCCGGGGCCCCCCATCAAGGCGCTCCCGTCAGAGGGTGTCAGAGGGTCTTCAGGAAAGAGGCAGACACACCCTGCCCCACCCTCATCCCACCTCCACCCCCCCCCCGCCCAATTGCAGGCCCACGAGTAACCCCACTCACCACTGGAAATAAAGAAACACCTGGCCCACCTGCAGGGAGAAGCAGCGTCAGGGGCAGGAGGTGAATGTCTAGCTAAGGAGGCGGGCAAGGCAGTGACAGGGGTGGACTGGAGTGTGGATGGGGCTGGGGCGAGCGGGTGACACGTTCCCAAGTGGTGTGTGGGGGCGGCGGACGGCCCCACTCGCCTGGCAGGCTGACAGGTAGGCGGCCCAGAGCAGCAGGTAGACGAGGGGGTGGCGCAGCCCGCGCAGCAGCAGCGCGCCCAGGGCCAGCAAGGTGCCCAGCAGGCTCAGCAGCTCCAGGCCCTGCGCTGTGTCCAGTCCCAGGCGTGGCGCCTCCCACAGCAGTGTCGGGGTCTCCCAGAGCTGCTGCCAGCTCCCCTTGCCCTGCGGCCGCAGCGTCCTCCGTGCAGGGAGGATGCCCTCCGTGCCATAGAGGCCTGTGGGGAGGGCACGTCAGGGCCATGCCCTGAGCACTGCCCTCCAAAGCTAGATGGCCGCCACCGGTCAGGGCCTGCGGGTCTGCTTCCTCAGGTCAAGACCTGCAGCTCCCCTCCCCCAGGTCAGGCCCCAGAAGGCAGACCCGGACGCCCAGGCCTGGACCTCCCACCCCGCACAGCCCAGTCCACTCTCCTCCAGGTCAGAGCTCTGTCTCCCACCTGTCCCCCCAGGCCTGGGCCCACCTCCCTGTGGGTTCTGCCACCGCCCCAGGGCAGAACTCGGACCCCTTTCGGGAAGGGGACCATTGTAAGCCCTCCAACCCTCCGAACCCCGCACAAGCTGCAGCACTCTCCCCCAAGTATCAAGGCCTGGACCTCGCTCCCGCCCTAAGACAGCGGAGTGTCGCGTGGGGAGACGGGACGGCACAGACGCGGGTGGCGGGGTGTCCCGCGCTCGGCGCCCTCACCCGGAATCTGTGTGTAGAGTGATGCGAAGGCGAACAAGAAGACGGCAGCCACGCCCTGGAGGAAGAGCTGCCGCGGGAGCCGGGAGCCCGCCATGTCCGCTCCGTGGTCCGCTGGACAGGAGCCCGCGGGTCCTTGGAGGGCCCCGCCCGCCGGCCGCAACTGCAAACCCCGCCCCGCCCGGCCTCGGCCCCGCCCATCCTGGCCCCGCCCCTCCGCCTGGCCCCGCCCCCGCCTGGCCGCGCTTCCGGCGCGCGTCGGCGGCGCGGCGCCCGGGTTCGCTCCACGCCGGCCGCGCCCTGTACGTCATAGGTGTGCGCGCGGCGCCGCGCGCGACGTGCTTTTCTGGGCGGGAACAGCAAAATGGCGACAGAAGTAGTGGCGCGCTGAGAACCCTGGCCCCCCTCGAAACCAACCCTGCGGTCCCCGGGCCGCCCCGGCCCTCCCTGGACATGGAGGACGTGGAGGCGCGCTTCGCCCACCTCCTGCAGCCCATCCGCGACCTCACCAAGAACTGGGAGGTGGACGTGGCGGCCCAGCTGGGCGAATATCTGGAGGAGGTGAGGACGGCCCCGGGGGAGTGGCGTCGGGCGAGCGGGCGGGGCGCGGGGCCGATCGCTGCTGGGCGGCCCCGCGGTCTCCTGGTCGGCCTCCCGCCGGCGCTCGGCCGCGCTGGTCCTCCTTTGCGCGCTTGTCTTTCCCAGCTCCATCGCTGCCTCCCGAAACCACCCCGTGTTAAAGCAGCCCGAGCTGTCATTGCAGGTCTCTGCCCATTAGTGGGCTGTGAAATCGCTTTATAGTGGGTGATGATCAGCATTTTTCCTCAATGCGACAGACTAGGATTTAGGTGCATGTTTGAGTGTTTGAGAGATCTGGATCACGGTGCAAAAGGGACTTCTTTCTTTTCCTGAAATTTATTTTTAGATATAATGGAAATACAACATGATGTCAGTTTCAGGAGTACAACATAGTGATTCAGCATTCACGTACCTTACACAGTGATCACCGCAGTGAGTGTGGTAACCATCTGTCACCATACAGAGTTGTTCCAACGTTATTGACCAGAAGGATTTCTGTCTTGGATTTTCAAACCGGTTTTCAAGCTACTGCCATGTTTCGTCCCGTCTGCATCTCATCTTCCATATTTGACAGCTGTGTCTAGATCTCGTTTAGGAGCCGTGGGCTCAGTTCTGTTCTTCACTTTCACTCCTCAGTCCATTTGGACTGCTCTTGTCTTGATCAGGAATAACCCTCCTCCTGTCAATTCAGGAGACACTGGGAGTGTGCACTTGGGAGTTGTTAGAAGGAGAGTGGACTGTGTGACCAGCCTAGGCCGAGAGTGTCATTGAAGAGCAGGGCCACCACATCAGCTCAGGGTCAGGGTGGCCAGCTGTCCTCCCCTCTCAGGCTGAGTCCAGGTGCTCTGCACGCTCTGACTCTCCTGCTCCTGTCCCCTCTCCCTCCACCACTGACCTGACCCCCTGACCCCCAACTTTCAGGAAGTAGTGGAAGTGGCCCCTGGTGGCTTCTTCCTCCCTCCTTTGTGCCACCCAAGGAGGAACGCCTGGTGTCTCGCCTCACTGCCCGGCCAGTCTTTGCCGTGGACAGGTTTGCCCGTGTCAGCACACCTACCGCCTCTGTGTGCGGGCTGCCCTCCTGGGGGAGCCATCGCCTTCCCCTGGGGAGGCGGCAGAACTGTCATCTCTTAGCTCAGCTCTGACGTCACCGCTTTGTTCGTCAGAGGTCCGCTGGGCTCAGCAGGTGCTGAGCTCAGGGCTGGAATTACCTGACGCCGCTCAGAGTTCGCTGAGGGAGGGGCCTCCAGCAGTGTGATGAGACCGCTTCCCAGGTGGCAGGACACCTGGACATGAGGCCTGTCCGAGGGAGATGGCCCAGCTAGGGTGGGCAGGTGGAAGGAAAGGCAAGAACTTGAAAAATGTGAGGGCCGTTGGTGAGAGGGTGCCAGCGAGGGGCGGGCCGTGGGGAGACCCTGAGTAGCTGGAGGTACAGCGCATGGGGCGTTTGGATACCCCAACCGGCAGACCTAGTGGGTGGCCACGCGCGCGGCCCTGCACCTGTGCAGAGAGCCCGTCCGGGGGGCTCTGGAAGGGCCGGCACACATCAGGGGCCCTGACGTTTGAGGGGCGACAGGAGCTGGGCTTTAGGGGAGCCTTACTGAGGAAGCGGGGACTCACTTGGAAGTGTTGACTGAGTTTTCTGTACAAAGGGCCAAGACCCCAGTGTTTGTGTCTGTCTTCCATACGCTTGGGGCTCCCCGCTTCTCTTGGGGAGAGGGACCCTTCTGCCGGAATCTGTCCGGGTTGGGCCTGACGTGGGCGGGCACGGTGGGGAGCATCCCCAAGATGGGGTGTGCGGCTCTGGCCGTGGATGGCTAACTGTAAGGGTCTCCCTCTTCCAAACATCGCGTCTCAGAGGTTACAGAAAGGAGGGGGTCCCAGAGACCATCCAAAACCAGGCGAACGCCAGGCAGAGCCAGAGCTGTTGGTCAGAGGGCCGCCCAGGGTGACCGGCACCCCGGGCCGGGGGTGCTAGGAGGAGGGGCGGGCCCCCAGGAGGCGCGCACGGCCCCTCACCCGCCCTGTGTCTTGCAGCTGGACCAGATCTGCATCTCTTTCGACGAAGGGAAGACCACCATGAACTTCGTGGAGGCCGCGCTGCTGATCCAGGGCTCGGCCTGTGTCTACAGTAAGAAGGTGGGCCCCGCCCCGCCTCCCAGGCGCTCTGCTTGGTGTTGGAGCCTGCCCTGCTGGGGCGCGTGGCCGGCTCACCCCATCGGGGTGTTTGCCGAAGGGAGTGCAGGGTGGACGAGAGACGGAGAGCGGCGGCCCCGTGGGCTTAAATGCACCTAACACGTCCTGGCACCACACACAGGGATGGGTCTCCCCCGGGGAAGGGGAGGGCGGTGGACCGCAGCGTGACCCAGAGGTGGCGGTTTAGTGGGGGGAGGGAAGAGGTGGAAGTGTGAGGGGCTTAGGAGTGGCCGGGACCGGACAGGGCTGTGTGGTCCACGTGCAGCTTCACGGGCATGGGACGTGGGGACGCGGTCTGGACTCCATGCGGCGCTGGGACAGTCTGTCCCACTAAGTCGCGCTCCTGCACCCCGCCTTTGTTCCGAGGGGGAGTGCCTTGCTGTGACCTGGGACGCTCAGCGGGAGGTGGCTGACAGCCGGGTTGGGGGCAGAGTTGGTGGGCGGATATGGCCAAGGCGGGTGTGGGGCAGGGCGAGCTGGCTGGCCCGGCCCGTGTGGGGCGCTCTGAGGCGGGGGTCTGCTGTCCGCGCTGGCAGAGAGCTACGTGTGGCTCCTGAGCCCTGGAAAGGTGACTAGTGTGACTAAGGGATTTCGAGTTTTGAGTTTTGTTAATTTTAATCGAGTTGCTGTGGCTGCCTGTGGCCAGAGCCCGCTGTGCTGCATACGATGGCCCCAGGCCCGCTGCGTGGCTGAGTGCGAGTCTAGTCGTGCACAGGACGCGGGTCGCTATGGCACCTGACTCAGACTCCGCGTGACGGGAAGCACCCCGTTCGGCCGTGTGTGTGGCTTGCGCTCGAGTGGTGAACGCTTCTCCTTCCTCATAAATACGACCCCCGCGGTTGGGCCTTTGGACCCGGTGTCCAGTGCAGAGCCCCGTGCGTGACACGCACAGCAGACATTTGGTGCGTGAACGCAAGGCGGGGCCACGCAGAGAGGGATGTGCGCGCCCTTGGTGCCGTCCCCGTCGTCCCAGAGGAGATAGCCCAGAGGCAGCACGTGCTCACACGCTGCTGCCAGGCGCCTCTGCTCAGCGCCCCGAGGATGGGCCCCCACCCAGCGGGGCCAGACTGTGGCCAGAGTCGCAGGGCCCAGGGGCGGGTGGCAGCGGGCTGAGCTAGCTGGAGGGACAGGGGCCCGCGAGGGGCACTGGCGGGGCGCCGGGGGACGCCGGCCTGGGGGGCCCGCACCTGCTGCGGTGAAGCGCGGGCAGAGCGGGCGCCTGGCTGGGTGGGGGGATTCCCAGGCGTGCTGCGCCGCTGGAGGCCACGCTGCAGGCCTGTGCCGCGGTTTTGGGGGCGACAGCTGGGCCTCTGTGTGTGCACGGCGTCCAGCTGGGGGGGCCTGGGGAGGCTCGGAGCACCTCAGGTGCCCCTTCTGCGTCCTCACCTCCTGCTTCTGGTCACCAGGTGGAGTACCTCTACTCGCTGGTCTACCAGGCCCTCGACTTCATCTCTGGCAAGAGGTGAGTCCTGGGGTGCGAGCCCGGGGGGAGGCCCGCATGTCCGCACGCGGGCGGCGGAAGCCCGCGCAGCCTCCTGGAATCCACGCACTAATTCCCTCGCAGGCGGGCCAAGCAGCTCTCCTCGGCTCGGGAAGATGGGGCCGGCGGGGACTTCAGCTCCGGGGCCCCCCAGGAGGCGGACAATGAGGTGAGGTTTCTTGGGCCGAGGCCACCGTGTGCTTGCTGGGCACCGCGCCTGAGCTCTCACTGTCCCCGCAGTTCCTGTCGCTGGATGACCTGCCTGACTCCCGTGCTGGCGTTGATCTGAGGACCGACCAGGCCCCCAGTGTGAGTGCCCCGCCCCCCAGCAGAGGGGGGCCGCTGGTCGTGGAGGGGGTCCCTGCCTGAAGCCCGTGGACCCAAAGCTCATCCACTTTCGGCCTCTGCAGGAGGTCCTCATCGTCCCCCTCCTGCCCATGGCCCTGGTGGCCCTGGACGAGATGGAGAGGAATGCCTGCCCCTTGTACAGGTACGGGCCTGGGCCTGCGGGGTGGGGGCAGGACCGGCCCGGGAGGGGCCTCTGCAGCTGCCCTGTCGTCACCAGCGCAGCTGTCAAGGGGAGGTGCTGGCCAGCCGGAAGGACTTCAGGATGAACACGTGCACGCCCCACCCCAGAGGGGCCTTCATGTTGGAGCCCGTGGGCGTGTCACTCGTGGAGGCTCTGCAGCCGAGGACGGGTGAGGGCTCGCGTGTGGGGCGGTGTGGAGAGTCTTCGAGGCTGGGCTCCTTGTAGTGTGCCCTGTGTCCAGCGGCCCTGGTCCCTGCCCCGTGGACCCGCCCGCTGGAGCTGGTCCCCGGTTCACCTTTGCCCGCAGCTGACTCAGTCCTAGGCGTCTGAGTCCTGTGCCCAGGCTCTGGTGGGCCCCTGCGAGGGGGGACGTGGGGGTGGAGCTGGTCCTGCCGAACCCCCATCTCTCCCAGAGGCGGGGAGGGCCGAGGCGCAGTCAGCGGAAGCCCCTGTGTGCAGGAGTCCGGTCCCCGTGCCCGGCATCTCCCGGGAGCCAGGTGAGGAGAGAGCGTCCTGGTGGGCCCGCAGGTGGGGCGGGGCGGGACTCTGCACCCAGGGGCCCCAGCCTGCCTTGGAGCTGGCCCCACTGCACCCAGGCCTCGCCCTCCCCTCGCTGCCGTGCTGTCTGCCCGTCTCGGGCCTCTGAGGTTTGGACCTAGTTGTCCTTGCTGGGCACACACAGGTGGCAGCATCTAAAGAGGAAAGTAGCTAAGGACAAAGTAGTCGAGGACCACTGCTGCATTCTCTGGGTGTCATGCCTGACGCTGGCCGCATTCCCTGGGGTGGGAGTGTCGCCCCACCTGCTGTCTAGTCTCCGGGCTCCTCAGGGCTGACAGGTGTCTTGCTCCCTTGCCCAGGCTCCTTTCCAGAAGGCCCGATGCCCGGAGGCGGGGTTGAGGATGAGGATGCAGAGGGGGTGGCAGAGCTCCCCGAGGCCATGGACCCCGAGGCCCCTCTGCAGCCCCAGGAGCCCCGGAGCCCGCAGCAGGTGGGACCACAGGGGCCGCTGAGCTTGAGCTGTTAGCCGGGGTCTGTGCCCCCAGGGCCCCTCCCTGCACGCCAGGGCAGTGGGTGCTTCCCCAGCCAGCCCTAGGCCTGCCCTGCGCCCAGCCCCTGCTCCCAGCGCCACCCAGGATGGCAGGTAGCCTCTAAAGCTCCGGCAGGTAGGCTCTGCTCCAGCCTGGAGCAAGAAACTCACTGGAAGACAGACCCGGCACCTGCAGGGAACGGTGTTAGTGGTTAAGTTTGGTTGGCAGGTGCGTGAGTGTTCATACTATTTGTGTTTTTCCCCGTGACCGCGCTTTACCCGTTCGTGTGTGCTCACGATTTTACTACAGGTCTCGTTACTTTTTAGTCCTTGAGCTATTTGAACCTCCTGCCCCCAGGGCCTTGGGGGGAGGAGGGCCGGGTGGAAGAGGGGCATCCTGGGCTGTTCCTTTGCAGAGCATGGCCCAGCCCAGGGGGTGCACCCTGCGGGAGCGACCAGCAGCCCTGGAGCCCACGTGCCGGCTGCAGGTGAGCGGCGGGGGCCCAGACCCCGCTGGCAGCCCCGCCACCCACCCTTCACTCCTGCCTGAGGCCCCTGTGTGTTGCCCTCAGATCCTGGATTGAGTGTGGCCAGTCCTCGGCTGTCACTTCACTGAGTGTCAGGCTGTGGGGGGAGGGTGCGCGTCCCCCACTTCTCCAGTGTCTGCTTGTTCCCTCTGCTCAGGAGACCCCAGACCCCTGGGAGAGCCTTGACCCCTTCAACTCCCTGGACTCCAGGCCATTCAAGAAAGGTACCTGGGAGGAGGGCTGGCTCTGCGGGGGCCCGAGTGGCGGGTGAGGTGCGCCCTGTACCCGTGCTCCCGTGGGGGGTCTGTGCAGACACAGTCGGTGCGTCCCCAGGCAGGCCCTACTCTGTGCCCACCTGTGTGGAGGAGTCCCCGGGACAGAAGCGCAAGAGGAAGGGCAGCGCCAAGCTGCAGGACTTCCACCAGTGGTACCTGGCCGCCTGTGAGTGGCTCGCGGGGCCGGGCGGGCGGGCGGCCGGGGAGGGCGGGGCCCGAGCCCGGCCCGAGCCCACCACGCGCTCTCGTAGACGCTGACCACACGGATGGAAGGAGACCCCGGCGCAAGGGCCCGTCCTTCGCAGGTGAGCGGGGCCGCGGTGTGCGCTTCTCGGTGACAGTGCCGTGCTCTGGTCCCTGGGCGGACTGGACAGGACGCGGCCCCCCTCACGAGGCCTTTCCGCGCAGACATGGAGGTCCTGTACTGGACGCACGTCAGGGAGCAACTCGAGGCCCTCCGGAGGCTGCAGAGGCGGCAGGCAAGTGCCCGCCAGCCTGGACCCCACGTGGCCCTGGGGGAGGGGACCGCAGTGCCCCTCACACACGCTGTCTGCGCAGGTGGCTGAGCCGTGGCTGCCGAGGGCTGAGGAGGGGCTGTGGCCTGTGGAGGACCACCTGGAGGACTCCCTGGAGGACCTGGGGGCAGCAGGTGTGGCATGTTGGGTTGGGCAGGGCTGGGCTGGGGACTAAGGATGGGCGGCCGGGTGACCTGGCTCCCGCTGCGGCCACTCCATCTCCCAGCAGATGACCTCCTAGAGGCCGAGGACTACGCGGAGACTGAGGGTGCCGAGCCCGGGGAAGCTGCAGACCTGGGTAGGTCTAGGAGGGGGCTGGACGGGAGCCACGAGGCCCCTGCGGGCGGAGGGGGGCGACGGCCCACCGCTCACGGCTGCCTGTCCAACAGAAGCGGAGGCCATGCCGGCGGCCCTGAGCTACGAGGAGCTGGTCCGAAGGAATGTGGTAGGCCTGGGTTGGGGCCGGGCCGGGGGTGGGGGTGAGGGGCTGGGCATGGCCCGACAGAAGGCAGCAGCCCCCTCTCGTCCCCCGCCAGGAGCTCTTCATCAGCACCTCTCAGAAGTTCGTGCAGGAGACGGAGCTGAGCCAGCGCATCCGCGAGTGGGAGGGCACCATCCAGCCCCTGCTCCAGGAGCAGGTGAGGCGGGCAGGCTTCTGCCGGGGCCCGGGCCCGCTGCCTGCGCAGCTCGCCCCAGCAGCTCGCCTCTCCCCCTTGCAGGAGCAGCGTGTGCCCTTTGACATCCACACTTACGGGGACCAGCTGGTCGCCAAGTTCAGCCAGCTCGACCAGTGGTGTCCCTTTGCGGAGCTGGTGGCTGGACAGCCTGCCTTCGAGGTGTGCCGCTCCATGCTGGCCTCGCTGCAGCTGGTGAGTAGCCCAGGGGGCCTGGGAGGGAACGGCGCCTGGACTCTGCCAACGCCTTGTCTTCCCAGGCCAACGACTACACCGTGGACATCAGCCAGCAGCCAGGGCTGGAGGCGGCTGTGGACACCATGTCCCTGAGACTGCTCACGCACCAGCGGGCCCACACGCGCTTCCAGACCTACACGGCCCCCTCCATGGCCCAGCCCTGAGGGGGAGCGCTGCGCTGGGGGTGGGCGCACGTCTGCTCACTCCGCCCTCGCCTCCTGGCTGGCCCAGCCTAATAAAGCGGTGTTGCCATCCACCTGTCCCTAAAAAGGCTCCCGCCCCGTGCAGACAGTGGCTGCCTCTTCCCTGCACCCCCAGCAAGCCCCCAGGCCCCGCCCGGGCCCCGGGGCTGCTGGGACAGCGTACACGCACACAGGGCTCTTCACGGCGGCTTTAATGGTCAGGGCAGCACGCTGCGGAAGGCCGCCATGTGGCCGCGCACGCTGTCCGCGATCTGCTTGGCCGAGCGGGCCCGGCCGTAGTAGTCTGTGAAGAGGCCATCGGGGCTGAGCAGGTAGATGGCGATGGAGTGGTCCACGATGTAATCCTGGTCCTCGTCCTTGGGGCCGGCGCTGTAGTACACGCGGTAGCTGCGGCTCACCCGGGCCACCTGCTCGGGAGAGCCGGTCAAGCCCAGCAGCCGCGGGTGGAAGTCCTGCACGTAGCGGGCCATGGCTGCGACGTCGTCCCGCTCGGGGTCCACGGTGACGAAGATGGGCTGCACCGGGGGCAGGCCCGGCTCGGCCTCCAGCTGCCGCACCACCTGCACCAGCTTCTCCAGCTCGTCAGGGCAGATGTCGGGGCAGTGAGTGAAGCCGAAGTACATCAGCACCCACTGGCCCCGGAAGTCAGCTTTGCAGCGAGCCTGGCCCCGGTGATCCGTCAGGCTGAAGTCGCCCTGGCCCACGGAGGCCTGGCGCAGGGCCTCCGTCCGCCGTTGCTGCCGCCACTGTTCCTTCTCAGCCCTCATCGCCAGCCAGGCCGCACCCAGCCCGGCCCCGAACGCGGCTGTGATCAGCAGCCTAGTCCGCAGCCTAGGGCCCTGGGGCGGGCCCTGCCTGCCAGTCTCCGCAGAGCCCTGCCTTGACCAGAGCTGGCTCCTCACACGTGGGGCCTTGCCTCCCAGGATGCCAGGGAGGGCTGTGGCCTTGAGCTGAGAGAGCCTGTGCCAGGCCTCAGGCGTCCGAGTCAGCAGCAGCATGGGCCCAACGCTTCTGCAAAAAACCACAGGTGTTGGGAGCCAGAAGGCGCCTTGGCCTCCTGCGTCCCCCATCACTCTGGAGGTTTTGGGTCACCTAAAGGACCAACCCCGCAGTTAGGCTCACAGCTGTCTCTAACTGCTCACCTAGTTCTCAGCTGAGCTCGGGACCGCTTCACCCCTGAAGCCTCAAACTGCCGCTTAGGGATCATCAGACGTCTGTGCCTCTAACTCCTGTCCTTTAGCTTGAGGGCTTCTCCCCTCACCCCGCCTGCCTGACCTGCTGCGCTCCTGCAGCTACAGTGCCTGCCTCACCCGGTCTTCTGAGCATGCGCATCTGTCGGCAATAAAACCCCCATTTCAGGGAGGAGGCGTGTGAGTCTGGCTTTAACCCCCCGAGACTGGCTTCTCTGGCCCTTCGCAGCCTGCCAGCCTTCCAGTCCAGGGACACTTGAACTACAGTCTCTGGCACCTTCGCCCACTTTCAGCTCAAATCGGCGTCATCCACACCAGCGTGCCCGCAGGAAGCACAGGCGACTCCGATGCGGCTCCGTCCCCCACCCAATCCCCACTGAAGCTTCTCACACTAACCTGGTGCAGAAACGGGCTCCGCTGCCACAAGTCCTGCCCTCTTCACATCCAGGTTTCTGATGGCAACTCGTGGCTCACAGCCCACGCCCTGCTGTAGCCTCGGTGACCTCGTGCCTCCTGCAGGGGCCTGTGCAGGACTGCAAGGTGGTGTTGAGGACTCCCACTTACCTGTCCACCTGCTGCTGAGCGGGCCTACCCAGGATCCCTAAACGCGTGACCTCCACCCCGCCCCACCCGGGTCCGGGCGGTTCCCGCGTGACCTTGGCCACGTCCCTTTGCTAATCCGTACCAGCTCCCTCTACAAAATGGGCTGTGAGCAGTGCACGAGATGTGCCTGTGAGCGAAGGCAGTGGGGAGGCTTCCTGGGCCCCCCTCTGGGAGCCCTCCGGGAACGCGCCTGTCTGCCCAGCGGTGAAGCCAGAAATCTGAACGCCCGCGCGGGCCACAGAGCACGCCCCTCCGGCTCCCGCCCCCGGGGTCCTCCCAGACTCCCCGGGCCCCGGCGTCTGCACCTCCGGGGTTCCGACGTTTGCGCGCCAAGTCGGGGAACGCGGCACCGTGCATCCAGCCGCGTTTTCTAAAGATCCGTAGCCGCCGAGGATTCGGCCGCGCGGCCCCCCACGCGCATGCGTCAACGGCGCCGCGCATGCGCCATTGGGCCGGGACCCGGCAGTGCGCGTAAAGCATGGCGGCGCCCAGCGGAGGTCACGTGTCGGGCGCCCCGCCCCTCACCGGCCATCGCTTCCCGCCCTCCCGCCCCCGACCGCCGGCGCGACAGACTCGGACACGGCTTTGCGGCTCTCGGGCTTTATTGCTGCGTGTCGGTCGGCGGCAAGATGAGCTCCGCGAAGGGCGAGGGGGCGGCGAAGGGCGCGCGGTCGGAGAGCACGAGCGACCCCTGCAGGGCGCAGCGCTGCGGGTCGCTGAGCGCGGGCGCGTCCAGATGCACGCGGAGCCACGGCGTCCCTGCGGGCGTGGACGGGCGGTCAGCGGGAGAGGAGGCCAGCAGGCAGTGTGGCCAGCGGGGGCGAGGACGGGGCGCGATCGGTGCTCACCGCGGCGCAGCCTCTGGCCCACGCTGACCAGCAGCTCGGCGCCCACGCCCAGCCGGAGCGACTCTCCCGCGCGACTGCGCCCGGCCCCGAGCTCGTGCAGCACGCGCGCCAGCGTCAGTGCCCGGACTTGTTCCACCGTGCCTGCGGGAAGAGGGCGCTGGGCTTGCTGGGGCAGGGCCCGGGGCTCGGGAAGCGGAGGGACCTGGGCGGGGAATGGGGCTGGGGGAGGGACGCATGTCTGCGGCTGCTCACCGTCCGCGGGCGCGAGCAGTTCCTCTTGCCTTTGGGCGCGCGGCAGCAGCTGGTGGCGCTGCGCGGGGGTCCCGGAGCACAGGGCTCGAGCCAGGCCCGGGTCCACGCCCTGCATCGCTAGCATCCGCTCGAAGCAGCCCCGGGCTGAGCCGTTGTCTAGCGTCGCAGCCACCCGGGCGGCGCCCTCCGCCTCGGTCTCCGCCTGTCCGCTGAGCTGGAGGAGGGCGCCACCTGCCGGCAGGTCGGAGCTTAGGTGCAGCGGGAGCGGCTCTGTAGCCCCGGGCCCGACACCTCTCACCTGTCAACTCACCAAGCTTAGTGACCAGGCCCCGCAGGTCCGGTGGCCCCGCACCGTCCATGCAAAGCAGCGCCTCCTCCACCTCCAGGGTGTGGCCCACGTTGCGACCCAGGGGGTTGTCCATAGCCGTGAGAGCGGCTGCCACCCGAAGCCCCAGGCCTGCCCCGACACCAACCTATGGAGACACGGTTCATTCAGTGGGGCCCCTCCCTCGCCTCCCGCAGGGCCGTACACTTGGTTGCCCAGGAGTGAAGCAGTCCCAGGAGGCTTTGGGTGCGGGTGGGGAGACCTGAAGCAGGCGGTGCATCTGTTAGCAGTAGAGGGTGGCCGTGACCCTGGGAGAGCCAGGTCAGCCTTGCCCAACGCGGTCAAGATTGCCAGGGGGAGACAAGGTCCTGGCAGAGGCCAAGGTGCGAGGGCTGCGGAGTGGAGCAGGTTGCCCGACTATGAAGGAGAGATTGGGCCTGGAAAGACAGACCCGCCTCAACCCCGAGGCCTCACAGCCCCATCCGGCTCTGCTGCTCACCAGCGCTTTCGCCAGCTCCCTGGCCTCTGCCTGGCTAGGGAAGACCGCGGCCTCTCCGAACTTCACGTCCATGACCAAAGCGGACAGGTTCTCCACCACCTTCTTACTGAGGATAGAAGCTTGGGGGTGGGGTGGAGAGGGGCTGGACGTAAAGGAATGCCTAGAGCTCCCCAGAGATGCAGGGGTTAGAGGGTCACGTCCCTGTGATGATGGAGACAGGACCTGGTATGCTGTGTGCCAGCCTGGTCACTTGGGTTGGGCAGGCATCCTGTGATAAGGGAACACTCCTCTTGGGGTTGGGGGAGGCTCCTCAGTCACCTGATGAGAAGCCCCTGACTGTGATGGGAGGTCAGGGGCCCAACATGCGGGAGGTGGACCCTGGAATTAGGTCAGGTCACCTGTGATGAGTGGCAGGCTGTCAACGGTGGCTGTCACATCTCTGGCTGCATACAGGATTCCATCTGCAGGAACCAGCTTCTCGCTCTGACCCACAATACAGCAGCCAACTTGCTCCAACAGACCTTGCATCTGGCCAAATACCCTTCCATCAGGACTCCCAGCGACCTCTGATCACTTACACCATTAGTGACCCTGATTAATAACCCATCGGTCAATCAGAGATTGTGGGTAGTTTCCCTGGTACCTGTTCTGGGCTCTGGATAACGGTGAATCCAGGAATAGACTCGAGTTTGTCCAAAGTTCCCCCTGTGTGCCCTAGACCACGTCCGCTGATCATTGGTACCTGCTGGGCAGGGATGCTGAGGACAACTGCATGGCTGTCCCCACCACTCCCACATTTCTGTCCCCTTCCAGGTTAGGGCTTCAGCTGGAGCTCAGTTTAGGAAGAGGATGGAGAGGGCGTCCAGCTAGTGGAAAAAGGGAACTGCCTTGCTTTGGATGGGGGTGCACGACTCTGGGGGACCGAGGCAGAGGAGTACCCGGCACTTCCCTTGGGAGTGCTTTCTGGGGCACCAGATGGGGAGTGGGTGCTAGATAACTTAACTTGGTCCTGTTATGGGGGGCTGATGGGGAGGGAGACGTTCCGTGCTGGGGGGCAAGAAGCCTGGGTTCTGCCTTGGGGCTCAGTCTGGGCTGTTGGAGGCTGGGAGGCCACTGTGCGCCTCTGGTCTCCGGGGGAAGCATCTTCTCACCTTGCAGCCACAGGCAGCCAGGGCAGGCGCCAGGACCAGGCTGACCTTGTCACCCACTCCCCCTGTGGAATGTTTGTCCACGAGTTGCTGGTGCCAGGCCTCCGGCCACTCCAGCTGCTGCCCAGACTTGGCCATGGCCTGGGTCAGCGCCACAGTCTCCTCCAGATCCATGCCTCGCAGTCGGATGGCCATGAGCATGGCCCCTAAGTCACGGGGACGGTGGTGTAGACAACGTGAGGGGTTGTTCCCACAGCGATGGGTCATCCTGGGGTCGGTGAGGGTGGGGTGATATGGCGTTCTCAGGACTCGGGTGCCCAGGGGTCGCCCACGTACCTATTTGTGCGCCCTGTGCACTCCCATCCACTACAGCGCTCACGAAGCCCCGAATGTCTCCCTCGCTCAGGCGGCCTCCGTCTCGCTTCAGGCGAATCAGCTCCGGGAGCTGCTTGGGCTCTGGCGGGACATCAGGAGGGCCCCGGGGCGCGGCTGGGGTGGGTGCCGGGGATCCTGGGCTCACTGGAGCTGCCATGGCTCTGGGTCTGCGGGGTGCGAGACACACCCAGAACCTGCCGCCGCCCTGTGCCAGTCCGTGTGACCCGGTGCACTTGACCCCACCTAGTTCCCGTTTCTCGTGTCCGCCCCTCCCTTCCCGTCCCGTGCCTGTGTTGGCCGTGTGCCCATTTCCCAGTCTGGCGCCCACTTCTCAGCCTCAGACCTTGACCCCGGCCTGTACCTGTCGCGCACAGCGGCCTCGCTCGCCCCGCTACGGATCCCAACCTGCTCCTGCCCTGTTGTGTTCGTGGCCACAGGGTGGGGACCGCAAGGACGGGGAGGGACAGACAGTGCCGAGACTGTCAAGGGCGGACCCGCGACGGCAAGTGGGCGGGGCTTCAGGCGCGCGGAGCTCTGAACCAATCGCCGCCTCGGGGAGGCGGGCTGCCCGCGCGAGCTTTTGTTGTCCCGGCCAATCACGAGGGCTCGCGGGAACGCGAAGTTTCCGGGAATTGACCGGCGCGCCCGTCCGGCCCGGGTCCCGCGGCGCGCGCCCGGCGCCCCACCCCGCCGCGCGCACAGAGAGGCAGACTCGCGATCCACTCCGGGGTCATTAAGCAATCATGTTTAGAGCCGCGCCCGCCGGCCGATCAGTCAACAGCGTCTGTCATGTTCAGGGCCAGGTAGTCAGAGTGCCGGATGCCGAAGCTCCAGCCGCCAGGCTTCCGGTGCTGCGGACCCAGGAGACGACGTGGCGGACTCAGCGGAGCCGGCCACGGGGCTCCGCGCCGAGACCCGCATCCCCCGGAGGGCCTGGCCCCACACCCCAGACCCTCCGTCCTGGACCGGGACCGTCCTCTCCCGCCTCTGACCCTTGGCCCGGAGCTCCAGATCACCTGGTCCACGTTGTAGGCTGCGGGCCCGGGATTCCGGGTGTTGTCCTGGGGGAGTGAAGTCCGCGCCAGCATCGTGAACTGGGGGGCCCGAGACTTGTAGATCCCAGGGTTCACCACGTGGTAGGCGCAGGGCCCCGGGGTCTGCAGGAAGGCAGAAGGGGCGCTGGGTCCGGCCTCTGGTCCCCGCTGTCCACGAGTTCCCGCCCCATTCGCGTCCCCTGCGGGCCTCCGGGTCGCCCCCTCGCTGCGCTGTGCGGGGGGGGGGCGCCCCGCTCCGTCCGCACCTTGCTGAGGTCCTCGAAGAAGCTGCCCGCCGTGTGGCGGCCGTAGATGGAGTAAGTCGGGGCCGAGACTTTTCCAATGACCCGGGGCCCCAGGAGCGAGGGCACGGAGTAGGCGCCGGGGCCTGGGAAGGAGCCAGCAAGGAGTGGGGTCTGCGGATGGGTGCGCACCCACCCGGGTCTCCCCGCCTTTCGAGCGCTGGGTCGTCCCAGCGCCTGGAGAGCGGTTCCCGGTCCAGGGTGGGAAGGGCCTCCGGGCCCGAACGGGCCTTTCTGGCCTCACCTGGGGTCTGCTGATCCGTGTGGATGCCCCAGTTTCGGGGGGCGATGGTGTGCCGAGGTGCGCTGGGGTACGTCGCGTTCCCCGCCCGCTCCGGGAAGTACCTGCCTGTGGGCCAGACCGGGGGTGTGGGTCGGAACCGGGCTGGGGTTCTGGGATTAGGGGGAAACCGAGCCACGATTTGTAGAAGCCTGGTGGGGCTCGGAGCTCTTTTGAGACCCGGATGTGGGGTGCCGGATTTGGAGGGTTAGGGTGCCGAGGGGGAGTCGGGGCTCTGGTGGGGGGTTTTTCTGGTGGCGGCTGGCGCGGGAGAAGCCGGCGTCCCCGGGGTCCTGACCCGGTCCGGGGGTGAGGCAGGGCGCTGCTTGGCGCGGGCGGCCGTAGATGGAGTAGGCCGGGGTGCCGTCGGGGCCGCGCACGGTCATGCGGGCGGGCACCAGGTGGCCGGGCCCCGGGCCGCACGACGTCTGCTGCGTGGGTAGGCGCAAGCCGAAGGTGTAGGCGGGGGCGCGGGGCCGCGACGGGTCGTGCAGGATGTAGCCTGTGGGGCGTCCTGTCATCACCTCGGGCCAGGGGCGCTCTCGCCCGGGCACAAGCCCCTGCCCCCTCCCAGAACAGACCTGCTCTCCACCCCGGCGTACAGCGCCCCACTCCCAGCACAGACCTCGCTGGCCCCTTCCTCCCCACCCCACCCGCACAGGCCTGCGCGCGCCGCTAGTACCGGTGTTGGGGGGCAGCTTGTATTTGGGGCCCGGGCCTCTGTAGAGCGCCGCGATAGGGCCGCGGGGCCGGTGCGGCCGCCAAGGGCCGACCCAGCCGTCCAAACCCATGGCGTTGTGGGTGCGTTACGGTCTGCAGCACCTGCGGACAGAAGGTGGCGACCCCGGCCCCTCCGCCCGGGACTGGCGGGGGACACACATCCCCGCCCCTTCCAGCTCCGCCCGGGCCGGGGGCGGGGCCCAGCCGGTCTCCCAGGAGCCAGGACAACAAGCGCCATGCCGCCTTGCGAGGGGCATGGGGCAGGGACCCGGCACCCAGCTGGGAGGTCAGCTACCATCCCCCATCCCCCATCCCCCAAATGAGTACAGTAAGGGGGTGCGCGCGCGCGCCCCGTTTGCACTCAATCCTGCGGGAAGAGAATTCCCCGAGGTTCTAGGGGTTCAGGACATTTTGGGGACATCAGGCGAGGATACCACGGCGAGGAAGTGGCATGGGGGGGACCCAAAGTTGAAGCACTAACCTCCTGTGGCTCCTGCCGGGAGGGCAAAGTGGGGTGCCTGGATTTTCGCCCCGCCCCTCCCAGCTCCCGGACCCCATTGTGTCCGGTTCCCGCCTCCTGGCAACCGGACTGGCCGCCCCCTGGCTCCGCCCCCGCCCGGCCTCCTGGTGGAGCCGGGTTTTGGCAGGCGTCCCGCCGCCTGGGCCGCGGACCGGAACGCGAACAGGACCGCGGAACGCTGGCCTCACCTTTCTCCCAGCTTCAATACGCCCATTCCAGAAACGGGCAGATTTGTAGACAAAAAGCGATTGTGAGAATGAATACACTCGCTCGCGTGCACCGCTGTTCGAATAATACAAACAGCAAGTTTGATTAAATTATTACGTGTAGAGAGACCTTTGCATATATTTAAGCTCATGGAATATTTGCAAAAAATGATCCTGTACTGGGCCACGCGCGCGCGCGCGCACACACACACACACACACACACACACACACACACACACCCCACACAAGTCGAATGAAGAGGTGTGATGCGACACATAATTGGATCATAATTCGAAACAATTCTAAGCAAACGAAATAATGTAAATACCTAAACATTAAGGAAACGTCTTTTAAAAACTCCTCAATCAATGAAACTCAAATGTGGAATTTCAAAACGTATATACAACATGGCAGAGGTAGATGCCTGCGTACCCAGTTCTATACAGGGGTCCTCAAACCCCGGGCCACAGTCCGGTAGCGGTCCTGGCCCTTCGGGAGGTGAGTGGCAGGTGGGTGAGTGAAGCTTCATCTGTATTCGCTGCCGCTTCCTAGCGCTGGCGTCACCACCTCGGCTCCACCTCAGATGATCAGGCGTTAGATTTTCATAGGAGCACCGGTCCCTGGTGTCAAAAAGTTTGGGGACCACTAGGACGTAGTAAAGCAGTGCGCAGAGGGAAACAGCCTTAAAATGACTGTTATTAACACAGAAACATCCTAAGTAAACAATATTTCTCTTACAAACATTAGAAAAAGAACAGCCAGCTAAACTCAAAGAATGGGGGTCCACTCTGCCCCGCCCCGCCCCGCCACTCACCCGCCTGCTCGGGGAAGAGTAGGGGCCACGCGAGTGTCCTGTGGTCTGGTGGGAATTCCTGGCCTTTGCCAAGTGTGCCAGCTGTGCCGTGAGGACCAAGGCGGACTGCTGGAAGCCACCTGTCTGGGGCCTCCAAGGGCTGACACGGGGCGGCTCAAAGCCAGGGCATCTCCCATAGAGAGTTTTCAAACAATACCCAGTGTGCTGAAGTCGATCTGCTTTCTATTACCCTCATGAGCCCGACAGGTCTAAAGGTCAGAGGTAAAAAAAAACTCCACCCAAATCTTTTCTGGATCAAGTTTTAAATACTGCTGTGGCTGCGGCTCCGTTCCAGTAGCATATGTGTGAGTTTCCATGTGTGTTACGTACTCTGAGTAATTGGAGGACTTCCGTTCTGGTTGGCAGGTTCAGGCTTATAAACGCCTGTGGAGCTCCAGGCTCGGCTGCCCGTCTCCACTGCCCGTGACAATAGGTTTCTCCCTTCAAGCAGTCGGTCTGATGGGCCACGAGACCAGAGTGACTATTCAGTAAAATATTTCACACACACAATTTCGCAATAGTGAAATAGCGCAAGCTGTAAGCCATAATATTTTTGTTTGGCTGGTGCAAACTTTATTGCATGTGAAATATTTTACTGAATTTGCTCAGTCAAGGCAGCCTCCGCCTGTCTGAGCAAAGAGTGGTGTTGGGGTGTGCAAAGGGTCAGGGAGCAGAGCACGCAGGTCCCGCTGTGAGGAAGACACGGAGAAAAGATGAAAACAAACAGCCAACAGAACCAGACCCCAGGATGGGGGGAAGAAGCACTTTAAGGAATCTGCTTCCTCTCTTTCTCTCTCCCCGCCCCCAGATTCCAGTGGAGATTGAACTATTTCAGCAAAACCCAGGGGCTGAGTCATAAGTAAACTCATCGCAGACTTCTCATGGGGTGGGGGTGGGGATGGGAGGGAGAAATGGAGAGGAGAGGAGAGGAGGGGACTGGGAACCTAGCGCTTTTGTCGTGCGCAGGGGATCTTGTTTGTAACCAAGAAAAGAGTCGTAAGTGTCAGATTAAAAGAGCAGGAAAAGGAAATCCAACAGCCGTGGAATAGAAAAGCTTGGTAGAGTTTCCGAATTAAAAAGCAGGAACACAGAGCAGCAAAAATAACACCTGCAAATAAAGGTGAAGGGAAGAGGGGAAAAGGCTGTCAATTTAGAAACAAGGTACAACTTATAGAATGCAAAACATCTTCGCACTAGATGTGGACGGGCGGCCGGTGCTCGCGTGGGGCTGGATGAGCGGAGTGAGCAGCTGGAAAGAAGAGAAGCCTCAGGCGCATGCGTGGCTTCTCAACGGCCTTGTCTGAGAGATCACATGTTCAGCGTAGGAAATCTGGAAAAGGGGTGACTGCCCTAATTTCTCACGTGCAGTGATTTATCTGTAGATTCTGACATATCAAAGCATTTATTTCCGCTTTCTGTTTGTTTTCTGCCTTTAATTCTTCTTCCTTTCTTAAACAGTTGCTTTGCTCGTGTAGCATTTATTTAAGTATAAGCTATGGTCATGGTCTCCCTCTAAATAGGGTTTGGTTATATCTGTAGTTTTTGATACACAAAATTCCTCTTATAAGAATATTATTGATTTAAAAATAGCTTGGGCATTAAAAGTTAAGTTGCTATGAACCTCCCGACCAGGTGTGTGTGTGGGCGGAGCTTTCACTCCCCTGGGATAAGCACCGGGCGCCACTGCAGGGTGGACGGTAAGTGTATGCTTGGCTTTTTAAAGAAACTGCCAAACTTTTCCGAGTGGTCGAACCATTTTACCTTCCCGCCATGTGACAGCAAATCAACATTAGGCTGCTGAGAGTCGCCCACACCGTTAATTGTAGCTTTAATTAATTCATGTTCACTGAGGATGGCAGAAAACGTCAGCCACTGAGACGAGGTGCCGTGGGGTGTCACAAATGAACCACAGATGTGCCTTGAGCCATTAATGGGTAGACGTCTTTGGCAGATATAAATTGTAATCCACTTTTAAAATAGCTACTCAAAATTTCACGTCGGTTCACGTTAAGTACGTTCTGTAAACTTGAGGCGAGTCTGGAGGACGGTGCACAGCGACCGCCACCAGAGGGCGCTCTGCACCCCGCGCCCCCACCCCCGTTAATGGCACGGTTTGTCTATTAGTCAGTATTTGTTTATATTGGTGAAAATTTTTGTAATGTTTGGCAAGTATTTCATTTCTTTCGATTTACTTTGTTCTTATTTTTCCCCAAATTTTAAAACAAATACACATGGTCTGACTTCTACTTGCCCTCCACAGGCAGCCTCCTCCTCCAACCCTGGTACTAAACGCTTCTAAATAACACAGATAATTTTTTTCCCCAACAAACCGTTATTTCTTGACTTATGTATTAGATACTGGTTGTTGCTGTCGACTGGCCTGGCGATTCTTACCGGAACTTCTAAATGGCTGACATGTGAGTCCGGATAATCCTTAGGTGGCTTAGCCGAGGACAGACTCAGCTGGGCCAAGCTGAGTCTGCCAGAGACAGCCAGGCCGCGACCGGCCCTGGTTTCCTGTCACCAGGACCCGCGTGCTCCTAAGGGCTGTTTCTGGGCCCGGAAATTCTTTGACTCTTTCGTTTCTTGTTACCTGAAGAAACTCGATATACCCAGTTCCTCTTTGGGGACCCTCCGAAGGTAACATGTGATGAGTGCTCCCAGTCACCCACGCTGCTGGGACGTTACATGGTGCCTTTGGAACATCCTGGCCTGCGTTGCAGGATAATGACAGCTTGGGGACCGTCTGATAATATTCATCATTTAAGCTATTCAGTGGCTTTAAGCAGCACTCCTCCTCTCTCCGCCCAGTAACCTCCCATCTGCCGCCCGTCTCTCCGACGGTGGCTCCTCTGGCTACCTCATAAGAGAAATCGCATCGCTGGTCCCTTGTGTCCGGCCGATTGCACTTGGCATATGTGTTCGAGGTTGCGAGGTGTAGCAGGCGTCAGGGAAGGGCTTCCTTCCCTTCTCTGTCTGACCCAACGTGTGTACCTACCTCAGTGTGTTTCTCCATCTTGATGGACATCGGGTCTGTTCTCTCTTGGCTATTGTGACTTGTGCCGTTCTGAACCTGCGTGGACGTGTACATGTCTGAGAACCTGCTTTAATTACTTTAGGTGTACACGGGGTCATATGACAATTCTATGTCTGGCTTTATGAAAACCTGCCAAGTTTTCCATCCCCATCAGCACTTTATGGAGGTTCTAGTTGTCCCACATCCTGGCCAGCACTTGCATTGACTGCCTTTTTAATGTATAGCCGTCTTATGGGATGTGATGTGGTACCTCGCTGTGGTTTTGATTTGCCTTTCCCTAATACCCGATGATGTTGAGTGTCTTTTTCTGTGCTTACGGGTCATTTATATATCTTCTTTGGAGACATACCTATTCAAGTCCTTTGCCCATTAAAAAATATGGTCGTTTGTCTTTTTGTAGTTGAGTTGAAAGAGTTCTTTATATATTGTGGATCCTAGACCCTTATCAGATATGTGATTTGAAAATGTTTTATCTCATTCTGTAAGTTGTTACTTTCTTGATGGACAAAAGTTTTACTTTTTGTCGAAGTCTAATTTATTTCGTTTTTCTTTTGTTGCTCATTTTTATTGGCGTTATATCTAAGGATTCGTCGCCAAATTCAAGATCATAAAAATTTACTCCTATGCTTTATTTGAAGAGTTTTATGTTTTGAGCTCATATTTAGATCATAGATCCATTTAATTTTTGTACCTCGTGTGAGGTAGGGGTCCAATAGCATCCTTTTGCAAATGGCTATCCAGATATCCAAGCACCTCTTATTGATGAGACTGTTATTCTCCATTGAATGGTCTTGGCTCCCTGTCAGAATCAATTGGCTACAGATGCATGGGTCTATTTCTGGGCTTCCAGTTCTATTCTGTTGGTCTACGTGTCTATCCTGAACGCCAGTACCACACACTTTGAATACTGTAGCTTTGTAGTAAATTCTGGAAATCAGGACGTGTGTCTTCTAACTCTGTTCTTTTTCAGAATTGTTTTGGCTATTCACGGCCTCGTTCAAGTCCATATAAATTCGAGGCTGGGCTTTGCCATTTCAGCAAAAATGGCCATCGGGATTCTTAGAGATGTCGCATATAATTCATAGATCACTAGGATGGCGCTGGCATCGTCATGGTCTTGTCTCGCAGTCCATGAACACGGGTGTCTTTCCATTGATGTAGAGCTTATTTAGTTTCTTTCAGCCGTGTTTGTTGTTTTCAGCATCTAAGTTTTTCACTTCCTTGGTTAGATTTATTCCCAAGTATTTAATTCTTTTAAATAGCATTGTAAATGGAATTGCTTTCCTGATTTCCTTTTCAAATTGTGTGTTGCTGGTATATAGAAACACAACTGATTTTTGTGTGTTGATCTTATATTTTGCAATTTTGCTGACATTGTTCATGAGCTCAAATTGCTTTCTTGTCGATTCTTTAGGATTTTCTAGGTAT
Source organism: Macroglossus sobrinus (assembly GCA_004027375.1). Lineage (NCBI taxonomy): Eukaryota > Metazoa > Chordata > Mammalia > Chiroptera > Pteropodidae > Macroglossus > Macroglossus sobrinus. The sequence continues at coordinate 129,718 of PVKZ01003401.1, forward strand.
AAGATCATGTCCTCTGTGAATTGAGATAGTTTTACTTTTTCCTTTTGAATTAATGTAGTTGAAAAATTAATGTATTCTAATCGAGGTATTCCATTAATCGATTTTCCTATGTTGATCCACCCCTGCATTCCTGGGATAAATCTCATCTGGCCATGGTGTCTACGAATTTTAATATGCTGTTGGCTTTGTTGAAGATTTTTGCATCTATGTTCATGGGGGATACTGGTTGTAAATTTTTTTTTCCCTTGTGATGTTTTCATTTGGCTTCGGTATCAGGGAAATGCCGGCCTTATAGAATAAATTAGAAAATGTTCCCGCTTCTTCAGTCTTTGGCACGAGTTGGAGAAGGATGGTGTTAACTCTTCTGAAATGTGTGATAACACTCACCAGGGACGCCGGCTGGTCCTGGGTTTTCTCTGGGGGGGAGAGTTTAGTTCTGACACAATCTCTCTATTGTTGTAGTTCTGTTAAAATTTCCTGTTTCTTCTGAGTCTTTTTTTGATAGTTTGCATGTTCCCAGGAATTTTCTATTGGTCTAGGTTATCTAATTGGTTGGGGTGTCATTGTTCTCCGTGTTCTCTTGCAAGCCTTCTCTTTCCGTAAGGTCTGTAGTAATGTTCCCACTTTTGCTTCTGAGTTTAGTTGTCTGTCTTTTTCCTTTTTTTCTCGGCCAGTCTAGCTTAGTGTTTGTCAGACACTTAGCTAGACTGGCCAAGAAAAGTCAGTTTGTTGCTTTCATTGGTTCTGCTGTTGTCTTTTAACTCTACATGATGGAGACACTCACAAGACCTTATTCCTGTTTTATGAAGTTACTCTCCATTTCGATTTAGTGACACGCTCCCACCTGTTGTTGTTGTTGTTGATCTTCTGTCCTTCTGGCTTCCTTAGTCCTTTCATCTGCTAGGGTTTTCTTTATGCCTGAAAACATAGAGAGTTTGGGTTCTATTTTGGATTTATACCTTCTAAGCCTTAAACAATATTCTAGATCTGTTTGTACATATACAAAATGTACATGCACTTGGATGAGTTTCGTGCTCGGTGCTCCCCACTGTCACTGAAGGTATCACCTGGTGGACATACCTCCCGTTCTCTGAAGCAGCCTGGGGCTCAGACTGGCGACAAGGGCCCTCGGAAGCTGGGTGGCGTTGCCCGATGGGATTCTCCATGGCCTGTAAAGGGGTGCATCTGGGGATGTCATCACCCTCTCAAGGTCTCTGGACCCCAAACTTAACCAAGAGGCAGAGCCTGAGACCGGGACGGAGAATGAAGGCACTGTCCAAGAATCCTGCCCCGAGCTTGAGGTCCACCTTAAAACGTGGGCCCACCTTCCACGCTCTGTCATCTAATATGCCCGGGGAGCTAAGAGGTGACCAGAGGCAGGAGATACCTGAAGCTTGGCAGAGCCCAGGCTGGGTGCCAGGGACACTCCTTGGCCCTCGCCTTGCTGCTTGAGTCAGGGAAATGTCCCATGTCCCAGCAGAAGGAACAAACACATGTTTGGGGGTGGGGTGCTGCTTTGTTCCGGGGACTCCAGGCTCTTTTCCATGTCTAGGCCTCACCTGGCGCCTGTCCCAAGACTCACTCCTGAGACAAGCTTCAGTGAGACACAGATGGAAGGGACAAGGCTCCTCCCGAGATGCCATGTGTGGAGGGGCGGCCAGGTGCCTGCCCAGCAGAGGCACTGGCACGCCGGCCTGCAAGGGGCCAGGGTCCCAGTGTAGGACATGGAGTGATGAGGCTGGGGTGAGGGAAGGTCGGGGACCAGGATGAGACACACAGGGCCAGAGGGTTCTGAAGGGTGCCGGGCCGGCTGGGCTCAGGGCTCCCCAGGGGCCTGGGGAGAGCAGCCTCTGGGCAGCCAAGACAGGCCAGGGGTGCCGCAGGGCCCAGGAGGCTCCAGAAGGGCCAGGCCTATAAATGGGGAACTAGAACTTGTGGATTTTCTTTATTTCATTCATCTTTTCCTCCTGAGAGCTTAGAAAGCTACTGAACAGCTATTCAATAGCTACTGCTGTTGAAAACGATCCTGTCTCTGCTGAACTCAGGCGGGAGGGGGTCCCGAGAGCCGGGAGCCCCCAACGGAGAGCAGCGCACAGCCCCGCTTCCCACCGAGTGATGGGAGGTCGCGCCGCCAAGCGGCCCAGCCCCGTGCCCGGCAGAGCTCAGTGCCAGGCCCGTGGCCTCCGTGGCCGCCCTCCCTGGTCCGAGCCCGCCGAGTGCTTGGCACCGCCGCCGCGTCCCCCTCCCCCTCCCCCGCATCCTCTCCGGTTTCCGGTAACAGTATCGGGCCTGCATCGCATTGCTCAGGCTCCGATCACATCTATCGTGGCCGACTCTGCCTGCCAGGGCCCCTGAGGCCGGACCCTGGCTCACAGCGGGGACCCTGGGGAGTGGGAGGAATTTGGGGGTGTGAGGGTCTATCAGGCACAAGCAATGGGCTGGGGTGTGGGACAGATAGGGGTGTAGGGGCTGGGGGGGGCCGGAGAGGCCCCTGAACTCGGGAGCCGTTGTAGATTGTCCCCTGATATCTCTGGCTAGGCCTGACTGACAAACCCCCAAGCCAGGTCCAGGCTCGGGGAGCCCCCGCCCCGGCGCAGTCCACCTTAACGGGCAGCGAGCCAGGCGGTGCCGTCTGGGCCGGCAGCCGGGCCTGACTGCAGGGCGGGCTCCGCGGGGCACACGCAGCTCTGGCCTGCGCCCCGGCACCATGATCCAGGGGCTCTCAGAGCCTGCTGGCCCCGGCTGGGGCTGGGACGACGACTGGGACAGCGCCGTGCTCACCCTGCTGGCACTGGCTGTGGTGGCTGCCACCGCGCTGGCCTTGCACTGGTTCGGCTCAGGGCAGGACCCAGAGGTGGCAGGGCCAGCGTCCACAGGCCCCCTGGCCCAGCCCCTGGCAGGCGGAGCTGGGCCAGCCCTGCCCCCGAAGTCCGAGGTCAGTGGGGTCCTCGAAGGACAGAAGTCCGGGCAGGGGGAGCCGGACCTTCCCGGATGCGGCCAGGGGAGTTCGCCGACAGCAGGCACCCAGGGTCCGCAGCCCCCGGGAAGCGGAGACATGGCTGCCGTAGCCGCACCTGCACCCAAGACTGTTGGCGAGGTGGCCAGCGCAGGGGACTTGGGACAGCGGCATGGCGATGCCACCCCAGAAGCCCCCCAAGGTAAAGGAAGGGAGCGTCTCAGGCCAGGTGCTGCCTTCCTGGGTAAGAGCCGCGCAGGGGGCACCTCCGCCCCCATCCTGATACGCTTCACGCCCCGGAGTCTGAGCACACGGGGGGAGGGGCGGGGGGAGGCAGGCGGTGTCCCGGACAAGGCGCCAGCTCCCCAGGCCCAGGTCCGCACGGTGGAACAGTTTGCTAGCTCCTGGCAACAAGGAGTGGGGCCACCTGGCTTCCTGGGGAGAGGCCCCGGAGCTAGAACCTGCCGCCCCCCAAAGCTGGACCCCCTACGCCTGGGCACTGTGGTGAGTGTGTGGGACGCTGTGGATGCAGCTGGCAGCCTCTCTGCTGGCTCCCAGAGGCCCCCTTATCCCCAGGAGCTGTCCCCATCGGACCCCGTGCAGACCGGGCCCCTGACAGGTGTCTCAGAGACGGGGTGTGGGGAGAGTGGCCCCCGAGCAGCCCCGCCTTTAGCTCTGGACCCAGGGGCCAAAGCTGGGGAGAGCAGAGAGGCGGGGCCCTGGGCCCCCAGGGAGTGTCAGGGGGCCCCAGTCTCTGCGGAAGGCTGGCCCTGGGAGAGGAGGGAGGTCCTGGTCAGCAGCTCCAGCCAGGCCCCAGGCGCCATGGGCCCAGGGCCAGAGGGACGCCCTCTCTTGTCGCAAGGGCAGGGGACCACAGCGGCCTGCATTGTGGGGAAGGCCGGGGCGAGCGGCTCTGGAGAGCACTTTCTCTTGGGCTCAGGGTCGGGCGGGCCAGAGAAGCAGGTGGGCCGCCGTGCTGGAGAAGGGGGAGGGTCCCAGCGGCTGCCGAGCCGTGGGCAGGTGGCTGGCAGTCTGGACGAAGGGGAGCCAGCTGCAGACAAGCTCAGTTGTGCCCCCTCCCCATGTCCCTCATCCACGCGCCCCCCACACGGCCCTGAGCCCTTCCCACCCTCAGCGCCCCCACCCTCGGCACATTCCTCCCGAGGCCTCTTACCAGAGGCCTCGATGCTCCCAAACGCCTCTCCTTCACGCTCTTTGCCCCTCAGAGCTGGCCAGGGTCCTGCTAAGGATGAAAGTCTCAGAGCAGCTCCTGCCACAATCTCAGCCCCGGCCCCTGCCCCTGCCCCGGCCCCTGCCCCTTCCCCAGCCCCTTCCCCAGCCCCGGCCCCAGCCCCAGCCCCGGCCACAGCTGCAACCACTGCCACAGCTGCCGTCCCAGCTGCAGCTCCTTCCTCAGCCCCAGCCCAGGCCCCAGCACCAGCCACAGCTGCAGCTACCGCCACAGCCACATCAGGATTCTCAGCCCCAGCGGCAGCCCCAGCCCCAGCGCCAGCCGCAGGTGCAGCCCCTTCCCCAGCCCAGGTCCCGGCCCAGGCCCCAGCGCCAGCCGCAGGTGCAGCCGCAGCGCCCGCGCCCGCCCCCGCCCCCGCCAGCGAGTCAAGGCCCGCATGTCAGGAGCCCAGAGTGGCTCCCCGCGAGGGCAAGCAGGAGGCGCCGACCTCAACGAGCTGGGGAAACCTCATTTCAATGGTTCTTAAGAGTCACCCCTTCCCCAGGCAAGAGAGGCCCCAGGGGACAGAGCCAAGGGCAGCTCTGCGGAGCCCCCGAGAGCCCAGCGCTTCCCCCGAGGGGGCGGTCCCCAGCCCGCAGGACAGGTGTGGGTCCCCTGGTGGGGCGGTCACAGGGGCAGACACGGGGGGCCCGGCTGAGGCTGAGTGTCAGCCACACGAGGGGAGCTCCGGGGCCGGGGCCGCCGTCCCAGGCCCTCCTGCGGGCCCGCGGGATGGAACGCGGGAGGAGCGTGGGGAGCAGCCGCCGCCGCCGCCGGGACCTGCGGCGCTCGCGGCCCCCTCGCAGCCACCTGTCCCCGCCCCCGCCCCCGCCCCCGCCCCCGCGGCCCGCCGGGGCCCCCAGCCAGTGCCCAGGCCGCGGAAGCGCAGCGTGTGCGAAATAGCCGAGCGCTCCGAGCGCGAGCGGAGCCAGGCGGCCCCGGGGCAGGCGCCGGCGGAGAGGCCCGGCGCGGTGGGCGACAGGGACATCCTCACGGAGAGGCAGAGGGAGGACCGCAGGCTCATGCTGTTCCTGCAGAGGCCGGGGACCTGGGGGGCGGTGGGGGGCCCCCGGAAGCCCAGCTCGGCGGCCCCGGCGGCAGCTCCGCAGCGCCGGCCGGACCTGGGCAGCTGCATGGACGCGCTGGCCTTCGCCCAGCAGCACGGGCAGCCCGGCCTGGCCCAGGAGACCTACGCCGTGATGAGCGACAACCTGCTGCGCGTGCTGGGGGACGCCGGCCTCTACCGGCGGCTGAGCGGCGCGGACAGGGAGCGGATCCTGAGCCTGCGGACCGGCCGCGGCCGCGCCGCGCTGGGCGTCCTCGTGCTGCCCGGCCTGTACCCGCTGAGCCGCCCGGGGCTCCCCAGGGGCG